>JASANE010016088.1:0-63898 GCA_030248225.1 Trileptium ribeirensis | reverse complement strand
ATGTACGTACTTGGTTCATTTACATATACTAAAATGATGAAATTATAGTCTCAACAAAGGTGGGGGAGCTATTTGTGCCTGTCCTGAGTTAACGGAAGGGCGGACGGAGACCCACCGGTTATTTTGAAGTCGTCTCGAAAAGACGAACACAATGAGAGGTGCTTTGGAAGCTTTAGCGTTGAGGATAAAATTTTCGGAATTCTGTGCCCACTATTAGACTTAGGCGATTTTGGGACGTAGTTGAGCGGGTCACTACGGGTAAACGGATGGTCAGATCAGGTCCCGACGCACATCGCTGTGTTCGCCAAAAATAGGCAAGTCGAAAAAGAGGTCGTGTGTCAGTATTTAATGTCTGTAGAAAAATGATAGTAATTTGTAATTTGAAAGAAAATATAGATGCCAATTCCTACAGTACACAATAATAAATGACATGCACTATTGGGGCGCGTTATAGCGGATGAACGGCTGAGCGGATCGAGTCCTGTCATTGGAATCTCTTCTGACTGGGCTACATAATGATGTATGAGACTCTCACCGGAGTTACTCCAGGAACAGGAAGGAGCGATTGCAACACTCCTGATCGAGTGATTTCACTAAAAGTGAGGACAGAGAATACGACTTCGACAGGTCTCACACGCATGCTAAGGGGCTGACTGAAATGCAATGGTGCTCTTCGGTTGTAAATTTGCCTAGTATACGCAAGGATATACAAAGGGTCAACATAAAATTTTTCACAAGAAATCGTAAATAGTTGCAAACTCAGTAGACACATTAAGTGTGGAGACAATTTAGCCTAAGTGCGTCAGTATTGCAGTTATGCTGGGCTAGATGGGGTAAGCTATATGGAAAACAAGACGAACCAAGATCCGTCAGGGTTGTAGGGAGATTTTTAAATGAAAAGAAGAGTTATAGAGTGACAAAGCAATATGATCAGATGAAGACAACAACCTTACTTAGCGTAAGCAGCGGTTCTTTAGACGAATTGTGAATGAAAATATTAATATAACGCTATAACTGCTGGGCCGAATTTGCGCTAATAGATCTCCTTGGAAAGCCAATTAAATTCTGCACCGAAAAGTATTCATAGCATAGGTTAGAATTCTTAGCCATTGACCGGCTACGGTTCGCTGAAATCGTGGCCGCTATTTTCGGCTATTGAGATGACTCGATATCATTGTTTTGCGATTTCCATTGTTTTGTTCTTAGCTTAACCACTAAGAAAGTTACAATCGTGCTATGTAATTATAATATTTTGACGTTTGGCTACTCCCCAACGAATTTTAGTGCTAATGCCGTTCGTCATTCGGCGAACAGCCATTGCCGTTCGATGCGTGGCGGGCGGCCGAGAGGCATCCTATTCCCGGACGGTCGCAATTTTGATCCTACTTACTTAAGGAAATCTCGATGAATTTTGACCAGGTCGAAGTCCCTACAAATGCTAAAATTTCCTTATAAATGGTTCTATTGACGTAATTCCTCTTGTCCCGGATTCACTACATGCTTCAATATAAAACGTGAGATATATTACGGAAAAACAGAGCAACACGAAAAGCGGTAAAAAATTGCATACATGAAAGCAGATGGTACGTCACGAACGGAAAAATAGACAAGGTTATAAGCGAGCACTACAAATCCATGGCGCCACAAGGCATAGGTTTGCACAACGGAACACCGGGCCGGGTCGTGTCAGAACGCTAGTTGTCGGCCTTTGGGGCTTTATCGGGTCCTTTATGGACCTTGATGAGAGCACCGGAACGGTCCTGTTACATATACATAAGTGGATTGAATCTTATTTTTCTCAAAAATCCTTCACGAGAATGTTAGGAACCGTTTCTTAGGCAAAAATACAGTTTACAAATGTGTTGCACAATGCAGTTTTCTTGGCACTGCATTATTCCTGTTGCAAAGAAATAAAGTGTTATTAATTAGGTTTCGATGGTGTGAATTACAGAATGATTCACGATGAATGAAATATTTACAGATGATGTAAACTCATTTGTAAATTAACATACTCAAAAACAAACAACGGTATAACAAAAACGCTGTGTCAACGATTCGGTAGGAACTAAACTTGATTGAAATAATGTGCGTGATGTGGTACAAAAATAATAGGGTACTTCTCTTAAATTTCATGGAAAGCAATTCCAGCGTAGATGTAAATTCCACTACGCCTTTTGGCCTGCGAAGTGTTGGTTCTTTGTGTTGTTGCGCTGTGTGTTGTGGGTGGGGTTTTGTTTGTTTTTGCTATTCCAGGTACAGTGCCCATCCGACCTGCTGTTTTCCCCTCGTTGTTTCAAATCGTTTATGTCTAACAATGGTACAAATTAGCGTTTTATATTAAGCACGGAAAATTAGAAACATGCAAGTATAACATCATATAACATATCACATATCATATAACATCATATGATATAAGGAATACAGTTACTATATAATGAGTTGCATAAATGTTGTAATAAAGCAGATTGAACCAGCTGTAGTCGTTGTGGGAATGGCCGATAAGTTTGATGTTTGTTTAATACATGACTATTCCAGGTACAGTGCCCATCCGACCCTGCTGTTTTCCACTCGTTGTTTCAAATCGTTTATGTCGAACAATGGTAGTAATTAGCCGGATTTTGAAGGCAAAAATTTCTCAGCCAGGGTTCGCATCCCACCCTTAGCTGACAGCGTGAAATATTGCCCTAGTGAAAATTTACTAACAGTGAAAACTGGGGTGACGCGTTTCATTGAAGAAAAATAAATTCAACTCGCTGCATAACTTTTACCCGAAACATACTAAATTCCTACAGTCGAAGTTGTTTATGCTAGATTTGTAATAACATTGTTGTTGTTTGTATGTATTTCAATCAACGTCACATTTCTAAACACGAGGACCAACGCAAAAGTTGTAAACACAATCAGCAAATGCCATTAATTGTCCAAGTTTTAATTATTACAGGTTTTTGCGGAGTCCATCTGCAATCCAATTAGTGTTATTGTTATGTTTCTTGATTATTAATGACCATGTCACGTGCATCTTGAAATTATTTGCATGATAAATCACTTCAGTGGAGTTTTGTTATAATGCTTCGCCGACGGAATTTAGCAAAAGAGTGTGATTCGTTTAAGCGGAATTTTAAATTTTTGTGGATTTAAATGTGGAATTTTCATAAATTTTAAACATTCCGCATATTAATAACAACAATCATCGTAGAGGTGAGTGTGTTTAATATTCAAGCACTGACGCTGAAGCTGAATATTCTACCTACATAGTGAAGCAAGCGTCCAGCTAACCACTCACTGAAACATTTGAATTCAAACAACGTTAAGAACTAATTTAGAGCCTATTTGATTCAGTCGAAATTTGAAGCGGGAAATAAACTTTATCCATCAATGTCATAGTATATGTAGGTGCGCTTTATATTATTGCTATCTGAGGAAGCTGTATCGGGGAAATGGTTTATTGATCACAGGAACCAGTGTGGAATTGCTATAAACCAGAAAGCTTGACATTTCCATCTAGAGGCAGTACGGGCTGTTCCAATTATCGGCACAGAGCCATCTTTTTAGACTTCAGGGTTTGTCGAATCTTTGCAAGGGGGAAGGGATGTTAAGAAGACAGATATCTCACCCTGGCAGTTAAGCTGACTTTACGATATGGCAACTTCTTGGAGTGTCTTTTCGAATGTCGCTGATATTCTTCATGCTATGAAAATCAAGTTTGGCGTTTGTAAATCTGAAAGCCGGTGAGTATAACAGTGACTAATAATTAAGGGCTTACCGTTACACAAACTGAATTGAGGTACATCTGAGGTAGTTTGTTGTAATTATAATTGAACTTGTTAAATTTTGTTCTGCTCAATTTCTATAGAAGTTGAACTAAATATATGTTTTGACGTTGGATTTTTCATCTGATTGAATAATTTTAAATTTTTCAATAACTAAATGTTCGGTATTTTTCTTTAGACTTGTGAAAACTTTAAAAGTTACGAATTTTGCCAAACAATTTACTGCCAGGGGCTGGTTTTGACACCAGCACCACAAAACAAAAGTCTTGTTATGTTGCTATACAGCACTCCACTCATGTTCTCGGATTGCACCACTTTGCGGAGCGCATGTATCCCGGTTCGGTTCAAACTGGACCAAAATTCCTGACATAAATGCTTCGAACAGGATAGCTGCGATCTTTTTCGTATTTGTTAAACTTATGGAAATCGTGTTGGAGCGATAGCATCGACATAACAGCAAAACTCAAGGCCTTCTTTTATTACTGATTCTCTGCACATCACAAACTTGGATTTTAAATAAATCAGGATATCGCAGTTTGGAAATGTCTGACTTGAGTTGGGCACTTGAAAGTTTTATACTCTAAGCACTACGTCGGCGAATTCCTAACTACTGTCAAGATTGCTATTAATTAAATTTTACTCCAAGAAGACAGAAAACCTGAAATGGAAACTCATAAAATTAGCTATGTAATAAAAGTAAAATATTAACCACCGGGAGATATAAGTCTTATATAGATCTCACCATGGAACTTCATTTGGATTTTCGACCTCGCACCTTAGTTTGGTAGTAGCCTAAAGTCTCAACTAATACACTACTTATATATCTGTGCTACAAAATAATTTAAAGCTTTGATACAAATATTACATATTTTGTTTAATTTAGTGCCCTAAAGGCTTAACGGTAATTGGAGAACAGTCACACCACAAATAATGTTGAGCTTAAGTTTGCTCATGGTTGAGACACACGATGATAGTGGGCAAGCTCCTGAATGAACGAATCATCTTAATTATGAGCCATCAGGCTGGGACGAACCACGAGGACGAGTTGTGGACATGTACAGTACTCACAGAAATGGCGGCACAATTGTTAGAAATTTCTAAGAGAGGATGTGAAATATCACTTAATACATACAGGTTTTGGTCAAGCGTGCTAGTAACAGCAACAGGCAAGATCGCGAATTAATAAAGCAGTTGATCAGCGAATTATTCAGTAGACTCTTTGAATGTAACAGGACCGTTCCGGTGTGTTACGTGTATTTTCATTAAAATTTAACGCTTTAACGTTTTGTGAGCATTAGGGGTCGGATACAAACTCATTTTAATGAAAGCCGGAATACTTTTTAATAGTTCTGGTATCGATCAGGCTAGACTTAAAGGAGTAAATTCGGAAACTGCCTTTTGCGTGGTGCCATGATTATATTTGTGACGTTGCATCGCTTTATTAACATTTGTCGCTTCTCACTTGTACCTTTTGTATGTGTGCAATAGCATGTTTTATTTAGTTTGTTTCTGTTATTGTGGATGCTCGTAATGTTCTACTCCATAGGATTTGTGTGCATAGTTACTTATTTTAGGTCTTGCAAAAACGTAGCTCGTGGAGAACCAAAATGACGGTATTGCTGATACGAGTAGGATATTATGTTATCTTGAAGTTACTTGAAGTACATTACTCGAAACTCGACCTGTCGCCCAGTTCGTCGAAAATTCGAAGCTATAGCCGTCCGGGAACAGGAGACCACAGATTCTTACGCTAAAGCAGTGGCTAGGTAGTAGTTGAAGCTAAAAATATCAACTTTACTTGGGCTGAACAACAAATAAAATCATGGCCGCGAAGGGAATAGGGAAATAATAACTGTTTCCGAGTACTAGGGAGTGACGGGTGTCGGGTTCGTTCGTCAGCCAGTAACCGTCTACCGGTTCATATTTCAAGGAAATGTTCCGAATTACTTTTAGATTCATACTTTCATGGCCTTCCCAATGAGGCCAAAATGATCGCAATTGCCCAAGAATTTAATTCCTAAATTAAGGAGAAATACGTTAGAATAACAAGAACAGCCGTTACTTACGCTAAGTTTGGCTGTTGATAGTGGTCGGGCATAGGCATATTTCCTACAGTCTCATTTTAGTTATCTTTAACTTTTTCATACACGTCTACCCTCTTCTTGCTCTCCCGAAGGAGGCCCTTGCCACTCCAGCTGGTCGTAGGAACTTAGACCGCCGAACATTACGTTGTACTAACAGTAGTCTTCACAGACCTTATCAAACCATTGGCTTATGATCTTCCATTCTCGTGAACAAGGCGCCCTTTACGGGAACTACACGCGCTGCTGATTACATTAGATCATTGTATAAATAAGGAACACAATCGGGCGTCGCCGCGCCCTTTGGCCCATCTGAGAATGGCAGCTAAGTCTCCGTTTTCACTCCGTTGATCGAGTGACACTATAACCGTTCCCCCTTCTTACTGCAGTTTCATCTGTGGGAGTTTTTAGTCCGATAGTTTATCCATCAATGAATGTAATGAGCCCAAGCGGGTCTCGATCCGCTTAGTCTCGACGCTGTCATACGAGTAGCCCCTCCGTTTTGTGGTTATCTTCGCAATCCATATCGCAGAAATTGACATAAGCTTCCTTCCGTCTTGCAACTATTTTGATAGTATTTTCGCTTGAGTTTTAGACTCGACCCGTTGTGGCTTTGGGTTTGCCAACGATTAGTAGGCCTCGAATGCGAGGTGAGACAGGCAGCAGATCTGAGGTTTGTTTTCTCCGAGGAATTATTGCATAGGATAAGCTGAAAGAGGCGCACCTAATAAACTTCATCTGGGAAAGTAGCCAGTTACCTGCTCTCACCGAGTTGAATCTCCGTTTACTTACGGGCTGACCCGCCCTACCCCGATTTGCTACAGCAAGGTGTCGTCTGGAATCACTCTAATGGGTCGAGTTTCGATTCATGTGAGGGTACAAGCTCGAATAGCAGAAGTCGTTCTGGTTCCCCGTGGTCGTAGGCAGATTTTAAACTGTTTCGATATAGTAGGTCCATGTTTTTCAGGACTTACTGAGTTGAACTAGGCATGGAAAGTTTTCCCTGAGCCGACCACGGCTAAAAGTTCGTAGGATGACTGAATAATTGAGCGATGCTCGGTAGTGCTCTTGAATTCTTTGCTTGTTGGTTTGTTTCTAAATCGTAGCTTAGCGGAAGGTTCGGCACCCATTCTGCGTTTAGGGTCGAACGAGTTTTGGGCTTGCGAACATGAACCTGGTCCGTTGTTGGTGGTGAGTAGTCAAACTTACGATTCGTTTGGAATTTACATGGAGCCAAGTAAAACTCGGAAAAATAGATCCGGCATATCAGCCGAAGATCGACCACTGGCCTGCGTTGATATTGCGGAAACAAATTCTAGGACAGGAACGACGTGAGCCTAGGGAATCTTGCTTTGTTTCAATTTATTTATTTGTACTTTGTGATGACTTCATTGTTTTATGCATCATTTATCTTAAGATGTGTGCACTTAGGGCCGGATTCTGTCACAGAGCCAATTCCGACTCGTGACAAAAACGCACAGCCATATCCGGCCCTTCGTAAATAAAATAAATAGCTAAGTTATGCTAGTATATCTGTATTAGCTGGGAGTGGCTATGGCACAGAGTTTGATAGTCGGGACGGGAAAAAATGTTTATTACATTCAGTTTAACAGATTGTGTTATAGGAAAAATGTTTCGTTCTGGGCCCAAAAAATGCTAGATTAGTAGTAATTAAAGTAAAACGCATAAATGCGGGTAAAATAAATATGTAAATAACGCTATTTTAAAGTTTTGGTTTAAGCGCCTTTTACAAGCCAACCTAGTAGCTATGTAAAACACGCTCTTTTATGCATGAAAATTACGCTATTGCGACTGAAAGGATGTTTTACGAATATATGACCATAACTATCCCAATTGCCATTTTTTATTTCCTGACTTTTAGAGCCGATTCCGGCCCTGGTGAAAAGCTATAAGCCTCGCTTTCCTATTAGCTAAATATATTTGTAGGGCATTTCTCGACCCAAAAAATGTCACACTGGCTGACGCGGCTAGCCAAGCATGGCTTTAGAGTCGCGGCAGACTATGGCAAAACCCGGCACTGCTGCACACAATTTATGCATTACACCAGCTTGCCATTATCGTTAATTTTGTATGATGATGTATACGTGGGTTCATGCACAGAATAAACTTATATTGTTCTGAGTAGCCGTATTGGCCTCTTTAGTGTAATTACCGAACGGTTTGAAAGCTCGCCCTAGGTCTTACCTTCCAGTATCAGGCTCCAAACGGTTAACGGTGCTGACCGATCGATAAAACTCTCTGCCCCTACTCTTTCACTAACTGCGGGTTCATGCAGTATTTACGGATTGAAATTATACAATAGTGTGCTTTATACTAGAGGATGTAATCTTTTAGATTAACGTGCTTTAGAGGTGTCTAGAAGGCACACGTTCCAAGTGCTCTCGCGGCTCCCCTATGATTGGGTGATTCTTTTTGTGTGCCCCACTAACACAATAAAGCGAACGATCACTTCTCAGTTACCATAAATTTTGGTGTATCACAAATATGGTACCAGCTACCCACGAATGCAGGACCCTTGATGGTGTCGCCCGTGCGATGGAAATTGTGAGTGAAAGCTTGACACTTGTGGCGAAGACCTACGAAACTGAGGTGTTGTTACGTGCAAACGAACGCCAAGGTGGATGTAGAGAGCGATGTGAAGTTCATAGGGTGGAGGAGCACGTAGGTCGTAGAGACACGAGCCATACCGGACTGGTGAGTTTCCCTCATACGAACAGATAAAATAGCACAAGAAACTAATGCATTTTTGGAAAGCAAGGGATTACAGTCCTCGTCATCGGTGTAGCTTTGCTCATGTATCTTCGCATCCCAAACTGGCTTACAATCACAGTTTCGTTTACATAGAATAGAATGTATCGTAACTCGGGAGCGGCCCAGGGAGGGTTGTAGGAGCCGGAAGTAGCGTTGCAGCAGCTGGGTATTTACATGCATTCCATAATAGGCACCACGTTAAGACTATGATGTCCTCGCATTGATCAGTAACATATTCTGTAAAATATTTATAGCCATGTATTGATTCGTATTATATCTGCTCTGACGTCGATAACTCTGCATTGATCTGTACTATATCTGATGTGATGCTCATAACCATGCATTGACCTGTACTATATTCGAAGTATAATGATCTATGCATAACGTCTTGGTACTTATTGCTTCAAATAATCTGCGACGTATGAATGTTTCGGATCATAGCCTATGTCCGCCTGATTACCCAATTCACTTCGGCACCTACTGGTCAGAAGGACCTCCCCTTAATATTTTCGGATAGTGTTAGCGCTTTGCGTTATCCAGAACGAATTTCGAAGCACATCAGTCATACTTTCCTTCCGGGCCCATAGCTGAACTAAAGGTCGCCAAAATTGGGGACTACGGAGACAATATTTCTGGTGCCCTTAGAGTGGGTCATAGTCGCTCTCTATTCTCCACCAACTTTCGTTCTCCGAGCGTCACTTTGTAGAGCCCAGCCGCGCGGGTTAATTTCGAATAATTGTTGTTATTTTAATTGTATTGCCCGATGCCTATTCTACCACCGATGTCTGTGCCCGCTTGTATAATAAGTTGGATTAAAATAAAAGGTTTGAAGAAATCAGCTATAGTATTCCGGGTGCCTGCTCAATAGCGCAGTATGTTTGTCTATTTGCACTGGCCAATTATACGTGCCATGGCCTGTGGATGAAAATATATCATGCCATGATACGCAGGGTTCGCTACAAATGTTAAACTAATGACACAGAGAATGCGAGAGGAAAGTCCACGAAACTTGTATTAGAAATCGCGCAACGAAACCATGCACATGAATTGCGATAAAATTTATATTAGGCAAAATACCTCTTTTAATCCCTGCTTATTCAATTAAGGAACGGAGTGTCCAACGTTAAACTTTCAGGAATTGTCGGAACCCTGTGGGGCCACACAGGCTATAGCAAACTAATGGGGTTAGAACTATAACTTATGGAGACCAAGTTACAATTCGACTAAAATCAAACACGCTTTCAAATCTACCCTTTGATGATAACGGATCAAACAACTTCCTTAGGAGGTCAGGATAGGGAACATCGGTCTGACATTATGGCCTGCGAGCAGGTTTCGATGTCAACCTCCCTGGGGAACCTCAGTAATCATACCAAGATACTATACATATGAGCAACCAATTGGGCGGGGTCCGAACACACCTCGTGAAGCGCGCCTGCCACTTGCTAAGCTCCGTAGCTTCTTCGGTCTGACCAAGAAAAGTATTAAAATCGAAAAATTAGGGTCCACCCTTGAGGTTATGATAGCCGGGATCGTATGGGCATGGTGTTAGAAAGTTGCGCCGTGTAGCTGCGCACCGTTATTACATCAATGCCTTTTTTAAACATTTAATAACATTACATATTGTGACAAGCGTTTACATAGCTTGGTCAGCTGGAAGTATTGCATTACTAAAAGTTCCTGGTCATAGAGGCACTCAAACGTAAATAGAATATCCAGACTTTCATGCACCGGTTCCGCTCTTTCTGAATAGAATACACCTCGGTTGTTCATTACCTGTGTTCAGCTTGGATCAGTTCTAATATTCCAATAGAAAGTTGCCGTTGGCTCTTAGGCCTACAACTTTCACGACTGTTGCGCAACATTAGTTGCTATATTTTAGAAAATGCTTAACTAAACGCAGAACTAAGAATTTCCACTTATACATGGAACGGCTCCGCTCTCAGAGAGAGCTTATCTCTTCATTAATCTTACCATTTTACGTGATACCGCTCTCAATTAAAATTAACGGTAATGTAAATTACGTGTACCTGTGAAATTTGACAATAAAGCTTAAATATGCTTAGCAGGACTAAATAAGAGATTAGATAAAAATAAGGTGTTATAGATAAAAATTAATGCGTCACAAGTTTGCATATTAATCAATAGAATTACTTCCATACGAGGTGCTATATATTAATTTGCCATATAGATACATTTTTTCTAAAGGAGATACTGATTCGTTCAACAAACACTATAGTTTAGCTTGTTGCGCTTACTGAATAAATGTCGGCTAAGACAAGAAATAAGTGAGATGACCTGCCGTATTGCTTGCAACTAGAGCCCGTTACAGATATTAAACTCCAAATAGTACCCTTGACTTGTTCTATAGACACTGCGCGGTACACAGTCGGTCGCACTTGACAGTGGTTAAGGGACTCTGCAAGAAACTGTGCTGAGAAGCTTGCGATCTGGTAATGGAAATGTATTTTACATAAGCAGTACTTTTGCCAATGTCTCAAAATTCGGTGTTTTAACGTAGCATTTTTATAATTCCCTAGAATGTCGCATTTCAATTTTGATTGCTCTACACGACTAGTTTCATAGAATATGGAAATGAGAACATATGGTGACACTACGGCAAACCTTCTGCTGTCATAACATATCTTTACTTCTCACAGCATTACAAAGTTAAAATGTGTTGTTCTTAAAACTTGTTGGCGCTGTTTTGCTTCGCTGTTCTGCATACAATTAAATTTTGAAAGCGAAGTATTGTTCGTCGTCTACATAAAAATAGGCACTTTCGAAATTAATATCGCTTGAAGCAGTATATTTTATTATTAGCTGTGCCAATGAAGCTTTTCCAATTCAAGTGCCAATTCAAATTCGTACGATGTTTTAAACTAAATCAAATTTTTATTTCTGTGCGACAGTGCTCTACCGCAGAGCTTTGAGTTGATGTAAATTGGCATATCGCTAGTACTTGGAAATTAAACAAGGTTCTCGGTGACCGTCTCACTACGTACATTTCTTGATATCTTTGCATTTGAATAGCAAATGTACACGCATTTAGGGAAATAAGGATACAAAATAACGAGCGTTACGCTAGATTTAGATATTTGGTCATCAGGCATTGATATCCTAACAGTATACTGATCTATACTTCCTCCACTACGCTAAAGCATGTCTAATAAGTATACGTCTGCGAGATGCATTCATATCAACATGAACATCAATTAAACATACTTTCAAACTGCTTGATTTTATAATACGTTCACGGGAACATCATGTTACTATAGGAAGGGGCAAAATGAATTTCCAACGCTTGTCCTCAGAAATGGAGTAAAGATCTAATGAAAACTGTTACAAATATGATAGTATTGATAAAATATATATCATCCATGCAGACTCCGAGGTATTATGGTCTTTTGAGGGTGGCCGAGGTCGGCTGGGCGTAGGCCGTTTCGGAGAAGTAGCCAGGATCGGCGGGGTAAAATCATCCTCCATGGGGTTGCTGGAAAAAGAGACCACATCTTTGCCAACCCCACTCCCCCGGCAACGATCTATTGTTGCTAATTTTCACCCTATTTGTACGGCATGTTCCTAAAATTTTCCTTTTGCATTCGGTGTAGGAGATGGGGGGAGGGGTTCGGAGCTTGAGTTTGAGTTCCAAAGTTTAGCAAAAAAGGTTAACGTGTGAACGCACCATTGGGTCTTGATTAGTGGGTCCACGACTTGATTATCATATTTTCATGAAATGATCGGCTAAGTAATTTACGTTATAAAAATAAATTAATTAAATATTTCGAAGAAAAATTTATTTAATATTTTTTTGGATTGTAGTTATGATCGTGAAACTCCAGGCCCTCAGTGTAATATAATTGAAATAAAAAGTGGCTATCATAGTAAATTTGATTATACTATTGGATTATCAAAAATTGGCAACGATTAACCTGCGCTAATTGCTCCATGTATTACCTACGTATCACTCAAAGACGCTTACACCGCTCCGCGCACAACTCAGGGACAGGGCAATTGTTTAGCCTAGATCAGCCCTACTTCCTACTTTATCTCAAAACCCAGAATTTAACAAACAATCTGTTTAGAAAAATCTATCAATTTGTATTTGTCATCTGAAACAGGACAATTGTTAATCCAATTTGTCTTATATATCATAGTCTTTATCCAAACTAATTTTTCCCTAAATATTTGAAAACAAACATAGGAAGATTACAACTCTGTCGGTCTGAATAACTCTCCAAGCCATGACCATAGGTATGCCAACACACCATCCAAATATTCAGTGACTGCTGTAATATATAATACTTTTATGTGGCGTATTCTGTTACCCTATATTGCTCACGGTATTATATTTTCCCAAACTAGCTAATAACATAAGAAATTGGTTATGTTCTATAATATATAATACTTTTATGTGGCGTATTCTGTTAACCTCTATTGCTCACGGTATTATATTTTCCCAAACTAGCTAATAACATAAGAAATTGGTTATGTTCTATAATATATAATACTTTTATGTGGCGTATTCTGTTACCCTCTATTGCTCACGGTATTGTATTTTCCCAAACTAGCTAATAACATAAGAAATTGGTTATGTTCTATAATATATAATACTTTTATGTGGCGTATTCTGTTACCCTCTATTGCTCACGGTATTATATTTTCCCAAACTAGCTAATAACATAAGAAATTGGTTATGTTCTATAATATATAATACTTTTATGTGGCGTATTCTGTTACCCTCTATTGCTCACGGTATTATATTTTCCCAACCTAGCTAATAACATAAGAAATTGCTTATGTTCTATAATATATAATACTTTTATGTGGCGTATTCTGTTACCCTCTATTGCTCACGGTATTATATTTTCCCAATCTAGCTAATAACATAAGAAATTGCTTATGTTCTATAATATATAATACTTTTATGTGGCATATTCTGTTACCCTCTGTTGCTCACGGTATTATATTTTCCCAATCTAGCTAATAACATAAGAAATTGCTTTATTCTGTTACCCTCTATTGCTCAGGGTATTATATTTTCCCAAACTAGCTAATAACATAAGAAATTGGTTATGTACTATAATATATAATACTTTTATGTGGCGTATTCTGTTACCCTCTATTGCTCACGGTATTATATCTTCCCCATATATCTAATAACATAAGAAATTGGTTATGTTCTATAATACAAATAAGCATGTTTTAGTTTTTACAATAATTAAGCAAGAATTCCAACTTCAGTCGCAGAAAAACACGCTTTTAGTTGTTACAAAGCAGCGATGGCAGATGATAAATACCAAATATCAATTTCGCGCTTATGATGGCTGTAATATGCCTGCAGATGGCTTTACACCATTTGCTGGCACAGTAAACGTATAGTTATGCTTCGAGATATTGCGAAGTACGCTGTAATAATGCATATTAAAGCTATATTTAGCAAAACTGTATTTTTGGCATAAATCCACAATAGAATAGATATGAGTATTAAGTTTAGTTTCAGAAATGATATTAATATAAAAACCTATTAATAAATCTATGCCCTACAGATTGTTTTTAAGCAGAAAACAACACAATTTGTTTTTATCCATTTCGGGAACAGCGCGGAAATATGTACAGCTAGTCGTGGAGTAATTTCGGTCAGTTGTTTATTCCATTAGGCGTCACAATATCCGCGACCTGCAGGCAATATTTCAATATCGACCGACATTTCCTATAAGTTTGGAGCTAAATTATAAAATACAGCACTGTCACTAGTTTTAGCATTGTTGCTGATGAAGCTGTTTGTAATTAGCACTATTTGCACAATTTGCATATTGATTTGCAGATTACGAGGTGGACTGGGCCTACTCGCTGAATTATGTTAAGGATAATGTTTGAGTTGTGTCCAAGGTCATATTTCACTTTACCAGTTTCAACTATAATAAGTAGCTAACAATGTTGAAGCTCAGTTTTGTTCCGCATTTTTCATTTTTAACATACAGATTGTGCATCAATTCAATCGCTACTTAAGCATATCTTTTGGGTTGCAAGGATCAAAAACCTCGATTGACTATTTTTGGAAATAAATTATATACCTAAATGTGTTGGACTGCAAGTGAACAGCACTTCTGATTCGCCATTTTACTTCTATTACTACACACTTGATTGCATCTTCATTAATCAATGAATTAATAATTAATTTGGTCGGCCGGTTCATCTCTATGTTTGTTAGCTACTTCTGGCTTAGGTCAAGTTGATTAAGATGTTTGACAGGGAGCATAATAATATTATGCATACATTCCGAAGTAATCATGAGGGGTTGTAAGTGTCAAGTTGGCAAATATATAGAGGTGTTCGTATGTTAACTAAGCAATCAGCATTAGCTAATTCTCCAATCCTTATCAAATTAAGGCTTAAAACTAAATATTCATCGTAACGGGGTTTGCACCGGGCGTCAAGGCATTCATAACGAATAAAAAACTTAGATAATAATACATTGCTGATACTAGGAAGGTCACCTTATTGAATTAATACGAGCTGGGACCGTTGGTTTCATCGTCACCGATAATTATTTACTAGCCAGTACAAAGCATGAGTAATGCTTAGATACATCGCTATGGATAGACCATAAGCTCGTTTAACGTATAATCATTCATAGATACACCTTAAGTCAAATCGGACAGGCAATTGCAAAATACTGACTATAAAATCAATATTTCTAGTCTAAATCTGACCCGGAAAATGTTTTTACATGTTACCTCGAAACCAAATCTTCCGGAGGAAGAGGAGGGGGAATCCTCGGATAGGGATGGTGCAGAGTTTCAAGAGGAGTGTACATGGCCTCAGGGGAGAAGGGCGAGCGTTGTCAGGGGGATGGTGGCGTCAGGGGAGAGTGCGAAACTTCAGGAAAGGGTGCGTCGGCTCAGGATAGGGGCGTAACCTCGGGGTGAGGGTGTGGAGCCTAGGGGAGGGTGAGGGGTCTTAAGCGTTGCGGAACCTCATGAGATGCGGAGCCTCGAGGGGTGAGGATCTTCAGGAGGAAATCGGGCTAGTCCTGATGTAGAGGGGGTTCCGAGAATCAGCGAAATAATCACCCAATCTCCCATTGAGCATGTATGCCAAAACTGCACTGACTGCCTAATACAGGTCAGTCGCAGTAGTGGGAATGTTCTGCCTACGCGATTTTTACGCAAAATTGGTAGTTTTTGCTATTCTATTCATTTAGATCATTGGATGCTACGCTATCCCCTATCACCAGTAGTGACAAAATATATATCAGATCTTTTCTGTGGCTACCACGCTATAGAGAAATCCAGTTAAGTTGTAAAAATCATTTACGGCTGATTATATATTTCTATCCATCCACAAAACCCGGTTACGGCCGGCTGTTGTTAATGTAATTTATATGGGCGAAGGGTCGTATATTTGCAGTTAGTAAAAACGCTGGTCACATTGCTCCTACCCGCTAGTCACGCAAGTAAAACACTTATTGGGGTGTAGTTTTTTGTCGGGTTGCCTCAAAGTAAACCAAAACTATTTCAGTTTAAGTACGTAATAACGCAGAAGGATAACATTGAGAACATGTAAATGTGTCGCTCAAAAATATATCATTTGTAAAATGCTTATGAGAGAATTAAGGTAACCACTGGATACTTATGCGGGAATTAGGGTGACCACTTTTTTGTTAACTAGGTTGACGTAGCCTGAATTTATTTAAGAAAGGCCAATACAAATTTAAGGCATATAAACTAATTACACGGTTGCAGATGCAAACAGCTGACATATAAATTGACCAGACATCATCGGTTTGACCTATTATTAGATGTGTTATATGGTTATTTCCACCATTAAAATGTTTAAAATAACATACACGGTAAAAACATTTACTTCACGGATTACGAAGCTTAGTATCCGACAATAGCAGATTTTGTAACGACTTCGCATTAAAATGGGCACCTTTCAACTTATCCATGTAATAATGTTTCACCGCGATGAACAGAATTTTAAGCTTTTAAACCAGATGATATTGATATATCTTGTTCGATTTAAATATTTGAAGCAATATAAATTATGTTGCTCATACATTTTATAGGTAGAAATTCACGTTAGCAAAATTCTTTGGCATTCTGTCCCAACATTTAAGTATTCATTTCCTTGTTTTCACATGCTAGAACTCAATGTATTGGTATAAACACTACCTATGCATGCCGTCTAATGTCACATGTATATACTGCACAATTTTCATTCAAATCCGTTTTATAATCGCTAAGTTAGAGACAACAACAGCGAACCCTTTTTTATATAGTTTGTGGCATTTGAATACCTTACGACCTCGGGAACTAAGTTAGGTATATTAATTTTAAGTGTCAGGATGTCGTAATTGAGATCGAAATCGTTGTTAATATTTTAGACCAATCTGGGCACACATTGCAAAATTACAGATGTTTAAAACATAATTTTAACTGATTCCGACATAACATTAGGGCAACCCATGCTCGCCAAAAAATTTGTATTTAGCAGCTTTTGCAAGTGATTGCTCTACGTAGCTTAACACAAACAGATTACTTCGGTAAAAAATACAGTCACACGCACGCACCAATTTGTTACTCAATTTCAGGCACTGAACGAAATTTTCTGAGCCACGTATTGTAGTGTAAAAAATCTTACACATACGCTAAATCTAATTAATTGTGTTATTATATTGAAATGCCAAAACCATCATTTATAATTTTCACACATTTTACGGTGTACCTTGTTTGATTTATATTTGATATAGATATCAAATACAATCCGCTAAATGTTCCTACACGTATATGCGCTCTTGTTCTCGAATCTCAACGTTGTACTTAAAAGCATCAACAAAGTCGTATCACTTTAGTACAACACTTCAACTCCAACGTGTCTTCCTAAATGTACTTAGCAACACTTAATGAGCTATGGCTTTTCTGTGCTTGCTATTTACATTATTGATATATTTACAAATATGAAAGAAGTATTATCATTAAGTAACATTATAACATTATTCTAGTTAAAAGTATCAATTTGTGCTGTGTGTATATAATTACGAAAGGCATCACTATATTGGCGCTAGAAATATGATGACAAAAATAAATTATCTCCAAAGAATTATCTGTGATAAAATCGTTTACTTCAATCTGTAATTATTAGGTTTGTATCATATCTATACATATTATTTACCAAACCGGAAGGGCAAGAGGAGACTCCCTCCACCTGCTTCAACTCTAATCCCTGCTATCCAGAACTGTCATATTCGGATTTCTACTGAAATATTACTTAATTGGAGCCCCACCCTTCCTTGAAACTACTCCTGTCCATCAGCGTAGTTGCCCTGGCTGAGGGCCTGCTTTATACCTTCAACCATTTTCTCCGTATAATATTATGTACGTTTTGTTCAATAACATATGACGCATACAATAATTTAGCAGAGTGTTCCAATAATGAGCCGCGTTCATACGACAAGAAAATTATTCTCTATCAGACGTGCCGCAAACTATTTACTAACAGTCAAGGAACATTGCTAAACAACTTGTAATAAATTTGACAAATATATTAAACATATAATGTTTTGAACAGGTGAAGGACAGAAATAGTGTATAATATTAAGATTGTTTCTATTGGTAATTGTCTACTTCTTTTACAATCAGTTTGCATTTAAAAAAAGCGGAATCTTATGGACAATCTTCCCGCCAGCTTGCATTGTGGTGGAAATACTCCATGAGAGAATATTTGAGGGGATATTGTCCAAGAGGTTATTCCAGGTATTGTCTTAGACTGTTTATTACTATCATTACTTATTATTATAGTAAAATAATTCTCACAGATAAATTCACATAAAACTCATACAATAGTTCAGATAATAACGTAATCACTATCACAATAGGTAGTTAAGTATTTACAAGTTAGTTCTCACGACACAATTGCGTTTTTCCTTCTATAAAAAGAGGACAATCTAGTCCAGTTAATAATTCAAGATGTTTCGCAACGAAGTGCTGCCGCAGGTCGATGACAACGAGAAAATTATTCGCAGGATGCAACAGAACTGTCTGCTGCCAAACTCGATGCAGTCCAACTCTTACAGTAACATTATGAACTGGACAATTACGTCAAAAAGAAGGACGGCTGGGCGTGGAAGTGCCAGAACAAGAACTGCCCTAAGTTTAAAAGCATAGCGACTATTTGAAATGAAAAGTTTCTACGCCAAATCCAATGTAAGTCTTCCACAATAGATACATGTGCTCTACTTGTGTGTAATCGAGGAGTCGGAGAAGAACGTCATGGATCAGGTCGGAATGTCAAGCAAAACAGTGTTCCATGCGTTTGCATCTTTCCCGAAATATGTTCTCGTTATCTTCAGGCCAATCCAATCCAGCTTGGTGGGCCGGGGGTGGTAGTTGAGATCGACAAATCGTTCTTCAGCCGCAAGCCAAAATACACCATGGGCTTGCCCATCATACAAAGATATTGGTTTTCGGTATGGTGGACACGAGACCAGACGCCGGATTGAAAAATATTTGCTAGATAATTATAAAAAAGTGCAGAGTATTTTAGCATTTTAGCACCTGCAAGTAGTCTATTAGCAAAATAGCACTGAATATCGATTTTTCACTTATATAGAGGTCTCAGTGTAGACCTCACTGCAGTCGCGTTTTCAACAACTGACCAAATGTAAGTTTTTCAAGTATAAGTTAAGGTATAATTAGTGTTAATTACAATGAAATATCAGCTCAATTGTGTGACAAGTTTTAGCCGTGACGTGTAAACTGTAAGATTCCCACTTTAAAATTCCACAATAATATAGCACCCAGGTCTCTCACTTGATTTGCGGCTGAAATGGTGTCACTGCGCCTGTGATAAGATAGTATTGCGGTTTGGCGGGCATAAGTCTAAAGCCTGTGATTTTGGAGAAGAGTATTTTTCGAGTATTAAACTATTTACCCGCAAGTTTTAATGCGTTCAATAAATTAGTTACTGTTTAAATATTGTGCGTTCTCTTATGAAGCTGCTTTCGGTTACTCATTACTTTGGACATGTTTATGACAAAGACAAAATATTTTGTCATCTACAATTAATATCTAACTTCAAATTTGTGAAAACACCGATTCTTTATATATACTTTCTATATTCGCTGAGATACATGGAATTATGTTAGCTTTTATATATACATTTACTTAATAAGCGATTTTTCGCTTATATTATTGTCTGGATAAAATTCGTCAACCAAACGACCGAAACAATGTCACAGCTCTGTATATTAACATACCGCTGTAACAGAAATAGTCACGGTATAGTTTAAGTTTTGATCACGCAAGCTAGTTCTCAACCGGATAGTTGCATGTGCAAAATATATTTAGCATATTTATCTCAATGTAAACAGCTAACTCAAACAGAATCTGTTTACCTTCTTAAACCCAGTCGAAATCTTCCTAGATGCCATGCTGTGACAGATGGGCGCATACTGTTTTTTGGTAGAAACTCCTGCTATATTTTGGCTGTTCTTGCTGTAAATTTGTTACGATTCAAATAAATATTCAATCTTTTCTGTCTATGACTACCTACACAATTAATATTACGTCTCCAATACGACGCTAACTACGTGATGAACATTGGCTGCGTGATAAATAGGAGTGTTTATGTTAAAAGCAGCAGTTTATTGTCTAAGATTATATGAGATACCTGATGTTAGCTGTTGTTTCCAACAAAATTTCAGAATTCGTCAACAGCAATTCAATTCAACAGTACTGCTAATATAAATATACTCAACTGCGTGTACATGCTCATAACCGTGAAATCTTTAATCCACGGCTCAAATTTTGTTATAGGCATGAGGTGATAAAGCTTGAGAATCATTTGAAACCACGCGTCTCTTTTTTTGCGTTTCAATTTGTGCTGAGAAATTACTGACGACGTAATGAATATGATATGACAAAATTGATTTTAAGTTTGTTCCACATCAGGCAAACTAATAATGTCACAAAGCATTGTCTACTATTTTGTCATACTAGCTGGATTTTAACGCTTGGAAAACCCACGGTTTGTGTTTATGTTGAGATAGTTTAGCTAATATAAATAATAACACTGAAACAACAACAAGATCTTTATTTTGTCGGTGAACATGCTGGGCATGATTGAATATAGTATAGAATAGTAGAGCCATGATAAAACAAAGTCAAATCCGAACACCGAGCAATGCTTTCATCCAAATCCGAGTTTGGTGTTTGGATTGAATTTTAAATAATTTCTATACAATGGCAGTCAATAGAAAGTGATACATAGCTGTTTTTAACATTCAGAATGGGTGATTATTTTTGTTTAACATAAATATTTGATTGAAATAAAAATATTACTTTAAAAATCATCGCAACATAATGTTACTTGATATTATATCGACAACGATTGAGTCCGTTGTCAATGCAAAAGACGCTAGTGT
Organism: Trileptium ribeirensis; assembly: GCA_030248225.1. NCBI lineage: Eukaryota > Metazoa > Nematoda > Enoplea > Enoplida > Thoracostomopsidae > Trileptium > Trileptium ribeirensis. The sequence continues at coordinate 42,845 of JASANE010016088.1, read as the reverse complement.
AATAAACACTGTCATGACAACACTCGATAACAATAATAGCAGTTTCTATTCGCTATCAACAACAGCGCCTTCTTCATTCTCAGCATCAGATTTTAGTCGAATACTTGGCCTAATAATGCTGCTGTTTGCAGCGATCGGGATTTTTGGGAACGCTTCGTCGCTTGTAATATTTACAAGACCTCAGCTACGATCGCCAGTTAGTCTACTGTTAGTCGGCTTAACAACTGCAGATATTGGGCTAATCGTTCTGTGCGTTGTTACGTATGCGATTCCGATGTTGGCAGTTATGCACGGTGAAGGTCAGACAGTGGATATTCTGTTGTCTTTGTTTTAATTATATTCGGTTAGGTGCCATCCCATCATTTAAAATTGTCACTACTGATCGTACACATGCGTTTTGTCACTAATGAGTTCAGCTCATCGAGACCATTCAGAAAACACGTCAATCAATATAAGTAACATTATCATAATTTTTGGGTATTTACACGATGTTTTTTAAGTATTACATCCTTTGCTTGAAAATACTCTGTTCGAACAAAATATCCCGAACTGTGTTCTTGACGGAAAATCACCTCAAATTTATTATTGTCCTAACCTGCCGGTGTTGTTCCAATCGTGTTTGTTTGATCATAAAAATTTCGTCCGTGCAATTTACAACTCTTGTGATGTGTAGCAAAGCAGTGTGGGTGGACCACTTTTTTGGCGTATATACGTCTTTATCTATGATAATACTACAAACCACGGCTCCCAATTTCAATGGTATGTTGATGGAGCTCGAATTTATGCCCATATTACGGATATCGATCAAACTTCTACCATTGTTACGTTGCAAGCTGTCATGACTGAACTCAGTAGCTGTTTTAAGGCCAACGATTTAAACATTGTCATGATTAAAAATTAATATCTTTTTAGTCGTTCTTTGATTTATCCGAATATCACCGTTACTAACCACATTTTAGTGCTATCAGAAATTAATAACATTAAATTTTAGGGGCGTCATCTCAACATGTCTGTTAGGAAAGAAATAGCTTATGTTAATGAGACCTTTGTCACATCCGAGGAATGTATTCTCTGTTCAATTTAGCAACACTATGCTGTATCATCTTCACATATATGCAGTTTCGTATTAGCTACTGCAACTCTATATACTATAGTTTACTAGAAACACGATTACGTCCTTTACATGGTGTTTCCAACACAACTGTGAGGCTCTTGTCTCACAGAACTGCTGGCTTCATACAACTTATGTGTTAGACACAGTACATTGCTTGCAGCTCCGTTACCGACTTTCAATTAAAGTAATCAAGTTGATTTTCTGAGCTCATATTTCCTATTTCCCGGTATATTTGGCTGAAATATTAGCTTGTTCCAACTTGCAGCGACTACGGAATGCCAGAATGTTTACATTGAACATTCCCGAGATAATAACTTCCAATTCACTCGCCCATAATTATCAAATTTGCAGCTATATTTAATCTTTGAATAAAAATTGAGGTATTAACAATGCTGTGTGAACCTTCACAATGAAAACCTTAAAACTTACTTATGCTGGAGGCACTACTAAGGTGCCTAGACTTTTATAAAGCCTAAGGAGAAAAATGCGTAATAGAAAATTTATTTGAACTTCACTATTACTTGTAAGCAAAATAATCTCCATGAGACGGAGCGACACCCATGCAAAATATGGACATACTCGGTGACAGGCAGCGACAATATTAGAGAAAATTGTCAGATTGCGCTCTAGTGAAACTCGTTGAGTAATAGAGTATTTCTTGTCATACACAAACTTTGAAGCAACGCTCATCCACTGTGCTATAATAATTAATTATAAAAAAATACATTTTTCCAGCTCTATATTTTGTTAAAAGTATGTCCTGATTTATGTATTCTAAACAAATTAAACGTTTTGAGGGTTCCGGCGGATGTCCACTGTTTGAAAAGATTTCGGAAAATTGTTCAATAAGAAATTGGAACGTCGCATAATGTTTCTATCTCATAATGTATTAAACGAAGTTATTTTTCATGAAGCGGCGCTGTTACTACGCAGTTTATAAAGTATTAGAAATAGCCAGTTTCCAATTGCAGTGCAATTACCGTTTATTTTTCAAACACAGAAAACAAACTCACCAATAGGGACTTAAAATGGAAAATGTTTACACACTAAGAACCGTTTGATGTCATAGGGCGGGGCCTGTGTTTAACAAAAGAAAAGTTGCTAGTAACCTAAATTTCTGTAATGTTATCAGTCTATGTTTGTCAAGCATAACTCAACAGCGGCATGATAAACGAACCATATATAACATATATTTGCCAACAACAATGGGTAATTCAAGGACTATTTACTACATTATACCATCAGAACAGCCAATTTCATAGACTGCTGTTCCTAGATATGTCATGGTGACATAGCTACAAAAAGTTAAAAACCTAACTTCACAAACAACACCAAACAAAGACATACATGAGGAGATATGAAAGATATACATGAGGCATCTAAATCCTTAAGTGAGCACACTAGCGTTGATCTATGTTTTTATGCTTGCCAACACCATCGCTTGGCTTAAGCACTGAACGTTGTGAATACTGCTGATCGGCTATTCACCATAACAAACTCGCAGCTGAGCTAAATTGGACAGGCGAAAGCAGTTTAAAAGCTGCTGTGAAAATCTGCAGCAGAAGGCGAATTTATACCGTAACGCACTTGGTAAGCTAACCGAGGTTATAATAATTCAAATTCAAAGGGCTAAATACATAATTCGCAAAAATAAAATAATTGGAACATGTTTATTTGATGTTCCGATGTCATAAGCCTGCATGATTCAACTCAAATTTACATGCAAAGTTTTTATCACGACTTGTAGCTGTAATTTGCTGATTATTATATTTACAATATTTACCGTTGGGCTTAACCTACGTATTAACAACCATTAATTGTTTCTTTTGCTGTTGTATAGCTTTCGAGTAACCTAAACAATTGCTGCAGCAATCTTTATGAACTTTTCAGTGGTTGAACAAACTAGAAAGACGCATGGGCTAGGATATAATGGGTGATCCAAGTCGAAGAAGAAAAAAGTAGCAGTTGTGTATAGGTTTTGCTTTCTCTAACCGCCAAATACGGGTAGCCAGTTTTCCGTGTTTTATTTATGCCGCGTTGATCATGTTTATTACTTTCTACCCGCTCTGTTTATCGCTGTGAATTATATATTTTCTAATCTGCAGCGTTACAAACCTCTTTGGAAAACTCCCACCACAGTTCGAATGCCCGCGCGATGTAATGTAGGCCACCTTTGTTGAAAAGTGGCAAAGTGGTCTAGCGCCCTGTCCCGTTCTAATAGTCCAGAAGGTGTGTTTTCAACTCCTACCTGCACCAGAATTTTAGGTTTGAAGTCTTTTTTGTTCCAAGCAAATAAATAAAGCTCTTAGAATTCAGAATCATTATGGGAATAACGTGGCACTAAGAAAAAATAATTGAAGTGTTTGCTATGTCGTTTATCTTGTTGATGTGAATTGATAAGCGATGAAATTGCATGGCAAAGTGGAGACTACATAGGTTCGCAAATATTGAAGATCAGAACTGCAGAAGCATAGATCACAACGCAATAGGCTTCAGGTTGAACATGTGGTCCCAAAATTACAGAAAAGCAGCGGTCCGTGCGAAACATCTAGTTGTACTTTTTACTTTTATTTCAGCAGTTGCGTATTACGTCATGATATCTGCTGTCACGACATATCCAGTTTGTCATATTTTCCAAACGATCTCACTTTGGATATTGGTATTTATCACTGTCGAGCGGTAAGTTACCAGCTGTATAGTAAAATTATAAAAGCAATTATTTGGGATTAATGAACGACATTTTTAGAATGCATCGTTTGTGTAAACTCAAAGCTGAAGGGCAAAACCCATTCTAAAGCATGTATATGTAACAACTATGAAAGTCTGTAGTTGCGCGACTTACTTTTCCTTTTATATTCGTAAGTAAATGGCATGGGGCTCAAATGCAAATAATTCGGTTATATAGTGCTTGGGGGTATTAAGGACACCGAAAATATTTCCTGTCGCCTAATAAGGACATTAACACTTTTAATCGTGAAATCACAACATCTAAACAAAATTGAATAAATTTTTTTACATATTCCAAATCTGCGCCATGGCATAATGTTTTAAACGAAAAATTGCGCCACAGCATCTAGTTACTAAGCGGAAATAAGCGAAAATAAAAAATTGCCCTTATTAGCTGGACTTCGGCGAATAAGGACACCGCATCCTGGTAAATGTCCCCGTCGTTCCGGGTAATAAGGACATGTGGATAGAAAGATTTTCTATCAATTAACTACCCGCAAATAAGTTTGTCAAACTTAATCAGTAACTTAAGGGTTAGTACAATAATTCTAATATCTCAGAATAAGGCAACTAGAGGCTTGTTCTGTTAATTGTGCCGAGAGAACGGGAACAGTTTAGATGCTTTTATAACCGTATATATCATGCTTAAAAATATGAAATTTTAGATAACACAAATATGTAAAGATCTCTCAGCTGTCGTAATATATCTACGCATAAATACATTATCACTTTTTCTCATTTGTGCAACACAAATCTTACAGAAAATATCGCGGCGTGTGTTTTCCTTGACAAGAGATAATATCATCCTGCCAGCGATCGCATTCGTTACATTGCGACCATTTTGCTCCTGTATTACTCTTTTTGTCTTCGTTCCACGACATGCCGCACCTGGGACACATCCTAGCGCCCACCAGGGATGAAAATATTTCTCGAACCAGAACGGGCCCAAATGTTTCTGCTCTCGTCTGTATCTTCGAGTTTTCCGTTTTGTTTGATCTGAATATTAGTCACGGTTTGATATGGCTAGCAAACAATGAAAAGCAATGGCGCTAAATCCGATAGTCTTTAGATCTTAAACTCAAAGATGTAAACATACAAACGTTTTTCAAGTTATAGGCAGCGTAACCGTCATCTAGGAATCATTAACCTAATGCGATAGGTTATACTCTGAACAAGACACACCTGAAAAAGTGCTAAATTTGAAACCATCAACTGCAAAGTTTTGTGCTGTCCTATCTTAGATTATCAGTTGCTAGGTTCCCGCGCTAAACCTAAGTTTTGTTACAGCAACGACACTGCTCAGGAACGCACGGTTAGGTATAAACAATTTTTTACCATTGATTGCAGTTAACCATCGGCACATAGTGGTAGGAGCATTGCTCTGTATGTGTCCCTTTCGAAGAGGCGGGATAAAATAAAACACTTTTAACATAACTTTCACAGTGCAGTGGGCCCGTGTTATTGCAACTGCAGGTGTGAAATCTATGTAACAGATAAAATGAAGCAAAAAATTCAATATTTTGTCAAAATCGCGTAGGTATTGCTATTGTTAATTGCTTAAGTATGATGCATGGTGTTTGTTTTAAATTTTAACCGTGGTGTAGCTATAAAATGCATACTGTACAATCGATATTTTCCTTTCGAAATAAGGGGTACATATTTTCCAGATCGGAATGCCCAAATGTTACTGCTACTGTCTGTAACTTTGCATAGAATAACACAGTTTGTTTAAAATTCAGCTATTAATAATTGATGATCCTGGAGACTGTATGATCCCCTGGAGAAGCAGAAGGCCCCTGAAGCATCCGCTATGTCCCCTGGAACCGGGAACATTGAGTACCTATGCCCAGATTAATATAAAAACTTTTTAACTGGCGTTTACTGATTCGGAGTAGTGAGTGTGACAGTAAATTTTATTATCCGTTCAAAGCCATTTCTATATCAAGGTACTGTCAGAAAAACTCAGAAATATAGTTAATTTAAACATATATAGTTATATTTGAAATTTATTTGACAAAGAAATAAGTTTTTCTGCAGCAATATGTAGGACTCATTTGTTCTTGCCGTTCTTGGAATAGTTATACGATAAATCTCAGCCAGGTTTGGTCAGCTCATTGAGAAAACCTATTCGCAAGTTCGACATACCTAGGCAAGAGATCTAATTCGTTTAAGCAGACTTGTTTAGCTTGCCAGTAGCTTCTATCATGTTGCGACGACTGTCTGGAATGCGACTGTATGGGATGAGACTGTCTGGAAGGAGACTTTGTGGAGTGCGACTGTCTGTAATATGACTGTGTCGAAGCCAACTGTTGAAGAATTTAAGCCTAAAACTGTTGATAGGTAAATCATGTGAACTAATCCTTTCAGTTTTGAATACAGTCTCGTTTCTTTAGTGTAGACTTTAGAAAATCATATAGGCTAGCTATCGGAGTTGCTATTTAGTTTAAGTACTGACAACGGGCGACGACACCGTTCAATCCGGATTAAAGCTATAAATCCAGGACTATATATGCCAGACAAATCAGGTGTACTGACACTAAAATTTGTTTCTTGTTTTCAACTTTACTTATATATAGTAATTTATAGAGCTAAACAAGTGTCCTTATTACCCTGCCGAGTGTCCTAATTACCTGACCAGCTGGTCCTTAATACCCGGATGTTATCCTTATTACACGGTTCGAAATGCAACGAGCTTTGTGCGATAAACATAATTTTTTCTTAATTTAACAAACACACAGAGATTGGTTACAAAGTTTTGAGTTAGTTGTAAAAAAATTACGCCCATTAAAAAGTTAATGGAAAAACAGCTTAGCACCTAAAAATCGTATTGAAAACAAATTACATAAAAACTAAACAACATTCGCTTGATGTAGTTTATTGCATGAAGAGTACCTAAATAGACCGAGATGGCGCAATATTCGTGTAGAGTAGAGCTATTAGTTAATCCAAGTCACGTGATCGTGTGTAGCGGCAATCAGGAGATAGGACGGCTCAAGTTACCAGTTGTCCTTATTACCAGGGTTGTCCTTAATACCCCCAAGCACTATACTGAAAATTTCGAATGTTCTTTCGGATTGCGGAGCATATCGTCGGTCGTGCAAAGCAATTTGCAATTGTAATATTCTCAGCTGAGTTTTGGCATTTAGTGCACTAAATAAATTCGAGAAAACAGCCAATTTTTGAGTCAAACCCACAGCTTATAATAGGAAAAAAGGATAACCCATTATACTATATAGTAGCAATGATATATATAGTCTACCAGCTGTGTCTTTTAATACTTTTTGCTATATCCATGCTAAAGGCGCGACGCCATATACCCAAAAGAATTTCCATCATTCCTTTATGAATTAAACCTTGCGGTGGGAAAGATATGGCGTTTGTTACATAGCTAGGTTTGTGGAGTTTCAAGTCGGCGTTTTTACGTTATTTTTCAATAATTCAGTAATGCCCAATTTTCACGGCAGCCAGAAATTCGCCGACCGAGGCACTTAATTGTTATGTTTTATAACATTACGTCATATTTGCTACAACTTGATAAGGCTTAATTTACAACCTTCACAAAATACTGAAATAAAATACAGATGTTTTAACTATGTCCCAGGCAGTCAGAGTCTATTAATCTATGTGTTGTTTTTACATTTTTTCTATATCCATAATCACTCGTATGTGTACACCTCGGCAGTTGAAAATTCATTTGGCAGCAGAGGTGCTTTGCAATTTACTGTACATATTGCGGCCAATAGCCAATGTATGGACAGTATAATAAAATTATCGGATGGAGAACTTATTTTAGCACACATATGTTAAACTAAAAATTCACAGTCAATAAGCCGATCGTGTGGCTATGTTATGACAAGAATTTTCTGTTTTATCCTAGAACAGTTATTTTAAAGTCACATTACAGGTACGACAGTTGTAACCAGGATATTCTTTGTCGTTGAAAGTTATTCGTACTATAGCTCATGCTACCGTAATTAAAAATTTGGCTCTTTTTAAACCATACTGTGGTCAAAAGGTTCCCGCTACCATTACACAATAATAAAAATACATAATGCATTTGTTTGTGCGTAAACTGTTTGCGATATAGTTGGATAGTAAGTATTAAATATATAACAATCTGCTGGAGTTTCATTGGATTTTTGGAAGTCCACGGCCCAACATGCTACTAGTTTATAAATCCTTGCCTTGATATTGTCGTAATTTTATAAAAACTACAGCATTTGCGGATTACAGCTTGTACGGGCAGCTTGCGCTTAAAACAGCTTGTGTTTCGCCCTGCAATAATTAAAATTAATAGAGTTTGCAGTTATAAGTTCAACCCAGTGTCGTGGCTAAATACGTTATTATGCATAAAAGTGAAACAGGAAGACAACATTTTATGTTGTATAAAAGTGATAAAGTACAATTGCTAAAGCTTAAATTCTAAAGCTGGATAATATGAATTGACTATTTTCGTTCTGAAAATTGGTCACAGCAGTGTTCAGCAGGGCCGGCGCTAGGAATATGGGGGCCCCCCCCCAAAGCCGCAAGCGGGGGCCCCTGCCAAAGTTGTAATTACAACATCAACTTATAAAACACAATGAAATATGTCCAGAGTGAGATGCAACACTTAGCCTGAATCACAAACATCTTACAAAATAGGTGCCTGTTTTTGGCAGTCTACACAGAAGTTTTATATAATTGAGTCAAAACGGAAAAGCTTGAGGTAAAGAAACTTAGCACCTATTTTGACGATGTCTTAAAGCATCAAACGCAGCCTAGGGGTGAAGTGGTAAGAATTTAGTTTGGTTTTTTGAAAATTTTTACAATACCCATTTTTGCCAAAATATGTAGCACAAAATTGCAGAAATCGGGGGCCCCCAAAAATCGGGGGCCCCCCCAAATGATGCGGATGATACTAAGGTAGCGCCGGCTATGGTATTCAGCAAACCTAATTTATATTCTGTGCGTATATATCTAAATATTCATAGCAACCAATCTCAATAACTCAGTTTATCATCTTGAAATGTTGCAGAAAATTTACGTAATGACAAGTTTATAGTTGCATTTGAGCACGATGCTCTTTGACTAAGACAGTCTGTGAGTTTAAAGTGATATGTTTAAAACTTATCTTAACGTTGTAAAATTAATAATTTCTTTGTTATAATTTTGTCAGCTACACAATAAGCTTGAAATTCAACACTTGTTCGTGAGGAAATGACAACATCGAAAATGTTAAATATATAGGAAATTCGAAAACGTCATTTAGTGTCTCGTTTACAGATGTGTGCTGAATCAGAGACATTGATCTTGCGCCAATTTCAGCTGAATTCCGTACCCCATCTGTCGAAATTAGCAACACGCATCACCTGTCACGACGCAGCTTTGTGCATTCGCAATGGGTATAATGCACAGCTTGACAAAGGTGAAATAATGTCACAGCCTCATGGCTGTAACAAAAATAAAGCACCAGGCAACAGATCTGAAGCATATCGATAAAAAAGGATTGATTTACAGCACGATAGGATTTTGTCGATATGTGCAACTAAATGTAGCATAAAAGTTACTCAAAGATGAATTGACAATTCAGAGAACAGATTTTTATTGATTTGTTGTAATTTTTTTACAAAATTGCATTATTTTAGTTACCATGCTGTGTCAAGCCCGTTCAGGGCAACCAAAAACATGAAAAGTAATCGTACTATCTTTGCAATTATGACAATATGTGTGTGTTCGTTGGCGTATAATTTTGTTCGCTTTTTTGAATGGAAACTTATTTGGGTCCCATCGGATACAGTAATATCAGACTATAGCCATGTATCGCGTAATTCATGGCGTGCAACAACCAAACGCTACACAATGGCGTATCAAGCCAAAGAGATAACTAACGCATTATCGGCGATTGCCAATAATGTCCAAAATCACAGTGGCAGAACGAAAACTGATTTGTTGGAAATAGATCTTGAAGACGATCATGTAATATCAGATAATGGTGACTATGACCTGGCTATTGCCGAAGGCTTACGACGCTACGATATTTATTTCTACGTATATTTTACTGGAACCTACATTTTGACACATTTTGTTATTCCGTTGCTGACGTTCCTTTGTATGCACGGTCGAATCGTATGTATTGTCCATGAAGCTCAGCGGAATAGAAAGTATGATTTAGTACCTTAACGAATATGATTACAATATTAAACATACGGTTGAATTATTTCCCTACACACTATACGGAAAATAGCTTAGCCGTTCTCGTTAATATGTGTTGAAACGTCGAGGTTCCATCCCAGCTTCGAGAGCGTTAGATGGAAAGAAGATTTTGAACAAAACAAATGTATCTTATCGCTTTGGTGTATTCATATTCAACAAATCTGTATTACCGCTAACCCAAAACTCAGCTCATTACATTTCACAAATATATCACATATTACGCATATCACTTTAGTTCTATATATTCAATAAAGCTGGATTACCGCAAAGCCATAACTCAGTTAATTAGATTTCATAAAAATAATTCACATATTACGCATATCATTTTGGTTGTATATATTCATATTCAATAAAGCTGGATTACCGCAAAGCCAGAACTCAGTTTATTAGATTTCATAAAAATATATCATATATTGCGCATATTACTTTGGTTGTATTCATATTCAAGAAATCTGGATTAACGCAGACTTACAACTGAGCTCATTACATTCCAACTATTCGCGCCTGTTTCAAAAAGTCCCAGGCTACATTTAACAAAAAGTATTGAAACAATGACATTTGATTTATGCTAGGAGTGAACATTACAACAAATATAAACAACCTCCAGAACTTGAGATTGAATTTTTTGTCGTTATCATGCTACTAAGCTTGTGTACGAAAAATTTATGCACAACTTTGCCAGTGCGGTTTAGATACTGCTTCTTTCTGGACCGAAACAAACTCAAAACATCTCCTTTTGACTTAAAATTTCATAACATGTGAGTCAAGCGATGCCTATCAATGTCGTGCATTTTCATGTAAAATAAAGAGTTAGAAGATCAATGTCGTCATTTGAATGTAGCCAAATGTTAACCCTCTCATGCCCACTAGGTCCAAATGGACTCAACGCACATTGCGACTCGTTGTGTTTACCGAGTTTGTCGTATATCGTACGTTTGAATGTGCGTTGTTATTCGCTCGCATTGTGAGGTTCCTTAAGGAACCGAGCAACAGCTCTCAGATAGCTCAGTGGTTTGCGTACACAAGTCTCACCCGTACGTTTCAGGCTCGATCTCTGGCGCAGGCTTGAGTTTGTCAAACATTGCACGACACACAAATTAATTCGGGCATGAAAGGGTTAATGTTGTCATACAAACATTGATAATGTGTTGAGTGCTGTGGCTACATTTTCAAATTGCCGTTTTACGCGGTGTTTACGTTATAAAGAATCCCATATGGAAGTTTTGTCCTCCCTGGGTGTTTCTGCCACCATCCATTATGTGGTGTATTCGACAACGTGGTGTCGCTGATGTTAAGACAGTATACATAGGTAGTGTGGTGTCGCTAATAATATGGTATAGGTACACTACACCATAAAATCATAAAAAGTTATATGGTGTTAGCCATGCCAGGCTGTTCTTTACACTACTTATAAAGTCTTTGTTGATTGTGTACTTTACACCGTCAGTAACAAACAATAGGTAGATTTCGACCCTATATTTAAGTTGATGGTATTTCACAAATCATCTATTTCATGTTATACAGTAGGTATACACCCTATACCACTAAATAATGTGGTCAAGACTATTGGGATAAATACTTCCTTCCACATTGGGGGTCTACTATAACATAAACGCAGTATTACATAACATCTATAAATACATAATATTAGTATTAACAACATAAGTTGTCCAATTGTGTACTAAGGCCAAAATGTTCTAGGTTAAAATTTAAACTTTAGATACGCGTAGAGCCTAAGGCCGCGAGTTCGAATACCAGCTTTGTCGACAGTTTCTGATCTTCTATGCTATCATGTTAGCTTCAAAATGTGTAGATTTTGTGCGTCTGTTGTCTGTATCTTAGTATGACTGAAAAAAATTGACGGAACGTTAGAAAGTAATATATCATACTAATATTAACATGTTTGGTAAAAGCGATAACTTAGATTAAATTCATACTTATTTATGGTTATCTATATCATACGTATAGTTAGACCCATTGCTGTGTGACGAGCAAATGTAACAACATCGGATGAGAACTCACCCAGTGGTTTAGCAATTACAGACGAACATAGATTTATCATCAAATTTAAGATATTTCTATACTTTACAACATAATTGCATCCTCCACGCATTATTTGTGTACTATCAAGCGATAGACCAGAACAGTTGACTATTAGAAATCATTAAAAATATTCGCTGATTTAGTCCATGTCAGTTAGCAACTATTATTAGAAATTCAGTGACTGCTGCAGGACGTTGTTGTAATTTGTCGCAGCAAACTATTACACCGTCATTTAGTAAAGTTGCTTTTGGATTTTAATATATAATAATATCAGTAATTTCAGGGCGTTAAGTTGTTGTCAAAAAACAGAACACCGAATTGCTGTTATGATGATAGTTGTTACTGCCACGTTTGTAGTATGTCGAAGCGTACCTTCGATTTTGAACATAGCCGAAGCTATTGACAAAGACTTGTTCACGGTATGTATAATATCAAGAATACATTAGGGAGAGTATGACACTTCCCCGCACTCATACATAAGCCCGTGTTTGACGATAAGGGCGTTTTCGGCCTGACCCCCAGATTCTGGGGGGTAGTTCGGACCATTCCCAGTTTATAAGCAGCTGCTGGTTCAACCGACCCCCCCCAGAAATTGGGCGTCCGAACTATCCCTCCAAAAAACTGGGGGTGTCCGAGCTACCCTGCCCAGAAACTGGGGGAAAGGTGCATCTCCGCCCCCCAAAAAACTGCTGGGGTCAGGCGGAAAACGCCCGTATCATCAAAACTGGCTTACGTGTGAGTGCAAGGAAGTGTCATGCTCTTCCCTAATGCACTCTTGATAATACTAATGTTACTCATTTATGTATCGCACCTGTCACTAAATTAGTTTTCGAACTTTTCGCAAACTCTGTATTATACCTCGTGCCAGGTGCGATATGTGGAAATTACACCACCTGATCAGCCTGATTGCTGGATCATAAGTGTCGATATGGGCACATGGTGAGGGGTACCAACCCCGAAACCAAATCTACCCTCCACCCCATGAAGCTCCGTCACCCCCCCCCCCCCCCCGCACTCCTCTGACTCCCCCCACCGGAGGAAAAGTATGGTAAAGATCGGTGAAAATAGGGGAAATTAAGAAAAATTAATCGCAAATTGACAAAAACATAGGAAAATCCTAGCAAAATTTGGAAAATTTTTGAGCTCTTGAAAAATTCAAAAATTTACTCCCTTGCTCCACCCCAAGCGCCTCCCACGTCCACCGTCTACCCTCCAAGCCGACAAATCTTCAACGCCACTGTGCTAGATATATTCACAGTAACATTATGTATATATATTATGGGTTTCTGGTTTTCAGCCATAGTCGTCGTCAAATCATCGTTCAAAACTGGCGACCTATCTGCCATGAAAGACTAGATATCACTAAGCCATTTGACAGGTGTAATTCTTTAAAGTGTGATCACAATTTCAAACTTTTGACCTAAAATTTGAGCGCGAATTTTGAGCGCGAAATTTGATTAAAATTTTAAAGCAGTTTTTTGCATTTTCCTTAAATTTTAAAGTTTGAACACATCAAGTCAAAATTAGAGACATGTTTGTTTGCCCAATCAAAAACAAACAATATATCTTGAAAATGTTGGAAAAAAATTTCAGGCTCTGCGATATGGCATATATGTTTCCATTACAGTCAATATTTGATTTAGTTTTGAGCTCAAATTTTGAGATGAAATTTTTAAAATGCGTTGCCTCGCATTTAGTAATTTATGCCCTAATAATGCAGTGGTCATATTCTATACCTCATTCATTTTCCGAATCGTGTAAGAAATAATACTTTAATGTCATATTTATCACAGCTAACGAAATGACGACAGGAGTTCATAACTGAAAAGGTTAAGGATATTCCTTTGATAAATCCTGAATGGTTGCTATTTTACTAATACAACTGAACAGCTCCTATAAAATAGCTGCAATTTTCGCTACTGGCCTATATAATCGTATTCAGTTTCAACGATTAAACCTAAAAGGTTTATAGTAAATTTTATATCCACTAATGCTTAAAAGATTCTTGGCCTGGATTACATCGGTTAAAAATGTTTTAGGACGATGCTACTGCCGATACTGCATACCTTATTTTGGACATCAGTAATACGCTAGTTGTAATAAATTTATCGACAAATTGGCTCATCTATTTAGCGTTCAATCGGCGATATCGAAAACTATTTAAAAACTACTGCTCGAGAATTACGCTTCAATCCAGCAGAACCAACAACAAAATTGCTACACCAGTAATTAATAAGAAAAGCACTAAACTACTTACTACTTATGGCTCGCCGGGTGTTGCTCCTGGGTTACAAAGCGATGGAAAGCCGCGATGTAGATCGAAACTCTATGTTGAAAATCATTCAGTAGCTAATTTTGTTTGACGATTTTCTTAAAAATATATCTATCTATTGTGATGTAATTTTGTAATAGAACATGGAAGTATTTACTAACTTAGTTCAATGATGTTAAATTTTCACAAGTCGATGCTGCGTTATTAATCAATAGGTAGGGAAAGATTTTAAAATTCTTTTTAAAAGCAACGGGTCACCAATTGGTATGTATTTGCGAGACTGGAAATATTAAGCCCTATTTATTCTTAAAATTGTCATGTTTCGGACAGTAGCATTAAAATACTTGTAATGCATTGTAAAACACAGGCATACGTCTGTGCGAAAATAAGCTTTTTCGTGTGAATTACATGAGAAATATATACACAGACTACTGTCCAAAGAACTATTTGTTTGATTTACTGTGATCGATAGGCGTATTCTCTTTGTACTTAGTGAATATCTAGCCCGATGTAACATTTAGGGGGGATGCGCGTTTTATTGTTAGGAAAAAGAAAAGCTTAGTGCGGTAAGTTCGCAAGTGCCAGCCTTAAGCTGTTCTTTTTCAAACAATATAGCATCTTTCCCTAAAGCTTATATGGGTTGTGCTTTCTGGCACTTGGATTTGACTTTCTAATTTTCCGTTAGTGAAAAACCGGACGAAATTCAGCATTTCTTCCGTAACAAAGGTTTGCGATTAGATATCGGTTGCTGCAAATTAGGAGAGTTGGTGGTATCACCTTAAGCTCACGCACTAGAGTTGCGGATGTGAAGTGCGTCACGAACCTGACGAGGAGGAAGTCATGTCCCTTTGAGGAGTTACCTTAAGGCCCACCGGCGTGCGCACACGACCCCAGCACTCATCAACTTGGATCTCAGCTATTAATGAATAGCACCGCTGCCTTGTGTGTCAATCTTGGTTGGGATAAGGCTACGGGATACAAACACTAACGTAAAAACACTGAGCACCCCAGTCGTTCGAAGTGTTGTTGCAAATCAGCGACAGCGGAAAAGAAGCCGTTAAAGGTCCAATATGAACATGTATCTCGAGGTAATGCTACGTTCCAACCCTTTTGTGGGTGCGCTGCTCCAAGCGGCTGAGCAGTTGCAAGAATACAAACGGCACCAGAAATTCTACTAAAACTGAACGAATTTGGAGCATAGAAATGTCACAACATTGTTGCTGGAGAGCCAGGCGATTTTTGTTAAAATCACATGGCCGATACAAAGTTGATGTCGCTTGTCGTTCTGAACTGCACCTTCTAATATGCTGTTCAACTCCATTGGATATGCCAAACAGAGAAAGCATTAGCACACACGTTTCCACCCTATGCTATAACGCCTGCTTAGAAGGTAGGGCATGTACGGTACTCGCTTTCCTGTGAGGAAAGACCTAATGCTAAGTGTAACCGGCTTCGAGCCAAGAAGCCCAAGCCCGCCGCGCCTGCGTCTCGCCGCAAAATGGCGATTCGTTAGTATAATATCAACTTATGATGCAACAAACGATGCAAATGATGTTAGCAAATCCTCGGCGGGACATTATTCTTGTCGGTGGCGGTTGAAATGCTATGCTATATAAAATTCTGCCAGAACATCAACATGCTGTAAAACACTCAGTTTGAAATCGTTGCGAGAACGGCTCTAGGTTGATGGCTTTTACACATCATTACAATATGTACATTGCCGACATTGCCTTCTGCACAGGCCCCCACCAGCTATACACTTACAAATCAGCCGAGAAGAAAACGAAAACGAAATAGACTACATACTGTCAACAGACAACGGAAAACTTCCATTACTGATTCAGTATGTCATTGGAGTGCCCTCGTGCACCTCTCAGACCGTGCCTTGTTAGTTACAACGTTCAAGCTGCGGATCTCCACGAAAGCTGAAGGTAGAGCGCGTCCTCGGTGAATTAAAAAAACGAGGTGGACAATTTACTGAAAGTTCGTCTAAAGGAAGCTTCTACCATGCTAACAGATTAATATTACAGTTCCCGGTCCCCGTGTGTTTTTCAACCATTCCCGCAGCATCTGAAATAAAGAAATAAACCCGGAATCTATTGAATTTGAAGCTGGTGGAAGACCACAATACGGTTCAACGCAGCGGAACTAAACTAAAGAGAGATCTACAACTTACAGATTCAAATCAGGGCTAGCTTATTCAAATTATTCTGCCAACAAAGAACGATCGAACTCGAACGTGCTGCTGCAGCCGACGATAGCCTCCGAATGCACCGTATAATCAGGGAAGACTGTGGTTTATCGGTGTGAGATACATCATAAAGGGTGATCATGCGGTAATTGCAACAACAAAGGAAAAGCGTATTGGCTTGTGGAAGGAACATTTCGAGGCACTGCTCAGCAGGCTAGCCTTTTTAACGATGGTGGCCCAACCTATATTTCTACGGTCTTTTAGAAGCATAACTTTCGATAGGAGAAATTCACCTGGTTATTCATTGTCTAAAGTTATGGAAAGTTGGCGTACAGAAGTATACTTTCGGAGATACGGAAGACAGTAAACGCCATCGGCTACAATTTTTACATATTCTATCGTGCAAAATATGCCACCAAGAAGTCATTCCAAACACTCGGATAACTGCAGTTCTACTACCGATTTAAAAAAGGAGAAAAAAACCGCAAGTAAAAATTAATGGGGAATTTCGCATGTGGACATTGCTCCAAAGTTCGCAGAAATTCTCATTCTGTCTGTTACGGATAAAGCCAGAGAGAATTGCAACCGGAAAAATCAAACCGGATTCCATGCTGGAAGGCAGAGGTCAGAATTTCGACTCTGTCTTGTACGGAGGCGCAACTGGTAAAAGTCATCGGTTCATAGGTACGGTCAATTGTCTTGTACGGAGGCGCAACTCATCCGCCTATCATACAGCTATTGTCGGATTCTGAATATCACTGTTTGTATGCAAGTCGTATCGAAATGTCATAGCTCGTGAAAGATTATACCACGCTGTGGCATTGGAAACAATAATTTAACAGTCTACAAACTTGGATTGGTCATGTGCGTCGAATGTTCCCTTGTCGGCTCACCAATATTGCATTGCATTCTTCACCGTTTCCAGACTGGAAGCGCCCTAGAGGTGGTATAAGAGAGACCTGAAATCATGCTGTAAAAGGCTTCATATATGACATTGTAAAGCCACCCGATGTGTTAGCCAAAATTGGAACAGATGGCTGTAAGGTGTACGCAAAACTCAGGACAAACCACGGCGGAAAGCAGTCATCAAAGATATTACAGATCGCTGGACGACCGTATGACATGTCAACAAAGCGGAAAAAAGTCAAAGTAACGTAAAGTAAGTCACAAATGTCAGGTTTGGTAATGCTTAAATCCCTTTTCAGACGTTTCATTACAGGTATGAACGAATCAAATCATTTCGGCTTGCCCCGTTGGATGTCGGGTTTCGGGCCGGCCAACCCGGCCGTGGCTGTCAAGAATTCAGCCCTGGCAGACCCGTTTATAATCATATGTCAACCGCCCAGCAAGCGGGTATGCCTTGTACTGGGCCTCATTGCAGGCCGAAATTTAAAACATTACTGTGCATTATGAGCTTAATAGTAGAGATTCTTCAGCCCCAAGACGCCGAACTGACAAGGCATTATCTTACTGCTTCAGTTACCGAACATATAGAACATGGACGGAGCTTGCACGGTATTACAGCTTGTTCATGATGATTACTATAAATTCTCTGATTTAACCATAATAAAATTATTTGAACTCTGATTTTTGCTCTATACATAAAAGAGCTCCTTTCATAAATAAGCTTTCTGGGTTTGTTAATGGTATGAATTGTAAAGCACCGATGTATGCATACCTATAGAAAGTGTGTGATGTAACTCGAACTCATCCGGATAAAATGCTGTGATCATATATTGTGCCGTACCGTCAATAACAAAATACGTTTATTAACACATGGGCGAGCTGTGTAGTCCCAGGGAGATATCCGGTGCCTCGGGAGGTGGGGTGGATAGGTCCACGACATGGGGGCGACCAGCTGGTCGACGGGAGAGAGGAAGTCGTCAGGGGGGATAAATTTTTGAATTTTTTGGGACTCAAAATTGTTCAAAATGTTCCCTCGATTTTTGTTATTGTCACACCGATTGCCAATTTTCCCCAATTTGTGCCAATTTCGCCTAATTTTTGCTCGATTTCCACCTGATTTTTATCTATTTTGGCCAAAATTTTTCGCGCACTTTCGACAATCCGACGGCGGCTCGGACGATGTTCTGAGCTTAGACTAGCTTCCAGGAGGAATCTGCGACGCTACGAGAGGGTCCAAGCATCAGAGGGCTGATCTCTCTTCCCATATGAGAATGTATGGTTTATTAATGGTTTATTGCGGTAATGTCAATGCTCTTAATATTATGAGATTAGTGGTTTTATGCTTCGCCAATTGTGCAATATGAATGCCAATATTTTTGCTCACGATTCTCGTCATTCACGTTGCTAGAAGAATTGCCGGGGTCTGTATAAGAAGCATCGACATTTCGCTTTAGTTCTAAAGAAGGATTACAGGAATAACTGTAAATAAATATTGTGTTTCAAATGGCAAAATAGCAGCATCCGGAACTACTCTACATTAGACTAAAATTCATTTTATTCCACACTTGTCTCAAACTTATTTCACGCATCAACTATGAAGAATAAAATTTTGTATATACTGCTCATAACTTCTTTTGAATAAATATTTGTCGGCCGAATAAATGACTTCTATAGCATTGCTAGACTTTTCAAGAACGATAGCTTTTTACCGTTCTGTTTATTCTAGGCAATACCAGACATTTAATTGAGCACAAAAAGTAAATTTCAATTGTGTAATTCTTCACCTCAACGATAAGCATACCCGCATACTGTATTATAATGTTTAGTAAGGGTAGAAAATACCTAGTAATCATGCTAGATAGCGATAGGTGTTAAATTAAAAACACTCTGCCCTAAAATGCTTAAAGTCTGATTTTAATATAAATTTAACAAAGTAGATTTGATAAATAGTGTTTGGAAGACCTGCATTCTATACTATGCAATTGAAAAACCTGTTGCAACTTCGACACTACTTAAAGCGATCGAGGGTTGTGGTCAAGTTTTTTTCGATAAGGTGCGTTTAATGCTACGCGTGTCCAATTATAATAATTTTATTACATCTCAAACTGTTCGGATTCAGAGACCTTGTAACACCCTGTTTTAGGCTATGGTCAACCAATATTTTGTTGTTACCGTTTGGAAATGGATCCTGGCTGAAGGGAAAAGATCAGATCTTACAGAGCATTTGACTTTAAATTGCCTGTGCAGGGAAGTATCGCTCTGAGAACAGTTTGCGCAAGGAAACATAACCTGATAAACTTAAGTGTTAAAGCCAGACTATACAGTTTTCATTATACAGGCTGTAGCCAGTTTAAAGACTGCTCAAATTTGGCTAAAATGTCAGCAGTGCATAAGATATTAGTCAGCTTTACATCTTGCAGCGTAATTTCGTCAATGCCTCTTCTTCTACAAGAAACAAAAAGAGTACAGTTACTGTTTTAGGACACATAACTGACTTCATCCACGTGCTTATGTGCTCCAGTATACATCAATATAAAAATTTAAGTTACATAAGTAAAACTACAGTATTAATAACCCAACGGTACCAGCACAGGATCTAATATAATATATCTTACCTACTTTTATACAACAAATGTTGCGCTACATTAGCACTATAACGCTATGACTACGTATTTATGAGTTGAGTTCAACTTCATAGAACACTTCGTTATAGCAAGAGAGCATTAGGGAAAGGTATTACCCTTCCATGCATTCACACGTAAACCCGGGTTTGATGTCGCGGGCGTTTTTGGCCTGACACCCCAGTTTTTTTGGGGGAGTGGAGATGCACTGACCCCCCCAAATTCTGTGGATGTAGCTCGGACCCCTCAGTTTTTAGGGAGGAATAGGTCGGACCCACCCAACTTCTGGGGGGTCGGGTTATAAGCAGCTGCTGATTGAACAGACCCCTCCCTGAAATTGGGGGGTCCGACCTAACCCCCTCAAAAAACTGGTGGAGGGTCCGAGCTACCCCCCCCAGAATCTGGGTGAGTCAGTGCATCTCGACCCCCCCCCACAAAAAACGAGGGCTTAGGCCGAAAAAGCTCGCATCATAAAAACGGGTGTACGTGTAAGTGCAGGGAAGTGTCATACTCTTTCCTAATGCACTCTTGATTATAGTAGATGTGTCTAATTTCGACACTTTGAACATTTCGCTATGTAAAAGCATATGATCAAAGTATTGGTTTAGATTTAGACACCGTGTTTCCAATTTCGACAGCCTTTATAACACTGACAAAATGATAAGGATGTTTCGGTTGGTCCTTATTCCCACCGCAGCTAACCAGATACATTTGCATTTTTTGTACTTAGGATAAGCCTTATAACGACTAAAAAGTGAGAAAAATAAATAGAGTTACCAAATACTTTTAAAATATGATTTTTTTTAATCTAGTTCATAACTTTGTTGAATATAATTTCAACGCTCCGTATAAATCGTAAAATTGTTGTTTTCGACAACTTCTGCATTTGACCGAAACATTCATACCAAAAGAATGTAGCATTCATGAAACCGCCGCATGTTTGTGCTTGCGCCCACCCGCAGCAATATATACACTGCAACCATTGTTTTGTGCTCTTATCCATTGTGACAAGCGTCCCACAGTGATTGCGCATCCAATTTCTCTTTGTCTTTTTTCACTACACCAGTTCTCTTCATGCCCTTGTCATTTGAGTGCAATTGCAAACTGCTTTTGGCTCCCGCCTACATGGCAATTTTCCTGCTTGGTACTGTTGCTACTAAAAAATGTGGTGAAACAAGCACAGGTAATGATCTACCGTCATGTTCAACTGTAACTTCTGACGATCCGTCGTATTGTGGTCCACAGACGATTTATTCGGTGTCGTGGAATCGGTAAACAGCTCCTACTTCAAAATCTAGCCCAATAGGAGTGGACGTGATGTTATCGCAGAAAATATATGGCGTCTAATTCATATCTCATAGAACTTCGCAGCATTGTATACTTCTGACCGGCTATTCTACTACAGTAAGACAGTCATCGCATCATTGTTTTTGCGAGCTGCTGTCAGTTATTTCTGTTTTAAGATGATTTGTCGCCTCCGCTTCCTACAGTTCCACGCGAAGTGTAAAAGGCTGCTCTTCATTTTGTTCATCGTAGTTAGATTCCGATGCAAGAAGAGGTCTAGATATCGCAGGAATCTGGAAAAATCGCCTTGCATTGAATGGGCAAATCCCTGTTTTTCGTAAAACCGGAATATAGACTTGCGTTTCTCGACTCGCCATGGTTTACTATAAACTGAACCAAACGTTGTTCTGTCGACAGCTTTCGAGTTCTGCTGAAGTTGGCTAATTCCAGCGAGATGTTGCTCTCAACATTTCTTAAATATAGCAATTACCACCACGTCAAATGTACCCGTAAATTCAAACCCCAACGAACTGATGACTGTTGTTGTCGCTCCTAGGAGTTAGAACGCTCTATAGGACTCGTGGATTGACCCATATTGTAATATTTTCAATTATAGGCATATTGAAACCTATAAATATTTATTTTCTGTAGGAACATTGCGATAGAAATGTGCGCTTTTTAACAAAGAGAGCACAATCTTAAAACATCGCACATTAAAATTAGGAAGCTAATGGTTCTCAATCCAATTCTTTTGCCCACATATCATCGGGAAAATATATACTGAAGTATTACACTCCAGAAATCTCGTATTAATTAACAGTTGTCTGATTACAAAAATCGAAAAATTAATATTATTATTAATATTAATAAGCTTTGGTTATGAGCTTTCTTACGATCGGCAGTCGTGATTTATTTCATTTCGAAAGTCTGGTGGAAAATTTAATTCAAGTCACTATTAAAAACTAAACTCCTGCCAAAACTATTTTTCCTTAACCGTTGCAGAAAAAACACAGGGCCTCGAATTTTAAACACATGTCAAAACTATGCAAGTAGAGTGTCTAAATTGTATATAAAAGTAATGTTAAATTCGTAAGCTAATCAAACTGCCGGACTTACTTTATAACTAATACTTTGCTAATTGCTAGTTTGCTAATGTACATTATTGAGTTCACTATTATGTAAGGGGCCTGTCGATAAACCCAAAATATATAAAAACTATGAGCTAACTCTTTGGCTTTTGCTCGTCGTTAATTGCATATGTTTGCCACGGGTGAATTTATACAACTACGTAAAAAATAATTCATTGAAACATTGATGATAATATATAAAAACATCCTGGTACAGATGCTAGCATTGTATTACAGGTTTTCATCTCAATCATTAATTACAAATTGTGGTGAGGTATTCAAAACAGCAATATTTTGCAAAAGCGTCGAAATTGAAAAAGTGTTGAAAGTAGACATACTTACTATATTTCTTTCTGCAATAAAACGTTAAAACTGTAGTAGCGATATCGCAGCAGTAGTAATGCATACTCGGACAAAACTTCTTTATTTTCAGTCCAAAAATGTCAGGCAGACTCCAATCGCATTGATAGGTATGGTCATGAAACGGATCTATTCGGTTTTCTCCCGGTCCGGAAATATCAATATTTAAGCTACTGTGGAAACTTCGATCTACAAGGTAGATTCCTAGATCGGGCCTAAGCTTTGACACTCATCTTAGTCAAAAGCTCAATAACAAATGGTACACACTGCGTGCTCGCAACAAAGAATTTTTCAAAGGAATTTCGTTTGCTCTCAATATATCCCAATAAATTGTTAAACTCGGAATCACAGCAAAGTTTTAGCTTTACGTTGCTATATTGTGAAAAGTTTCGAAAAAAAATATCCGTAAAGCTATTCAGCTAAAACAAATACAATGAAACAATACTGAGTCTGATCTCTTCGATTGTGTATGTCTAAGCCTTCAAATACGACAACGCTTACATAAAGTTATGCACTGTGATGCAAGCAAAATGTTTGTCTCACGCTTGTGCAGGTTTTATATGATGAATTCATTTGGCTGTCTGAAGCAAGATGAGAACTGATTCGACAGAGTTATAACGCCTGATAAGTGTTTTGTTGCTTGGACGGTTGTAAGAAGCTTAAGCATTGAACACGAATAATTTGCATTGGTTTTACACATACTTTCCAGCTAAATGCATTATTGGGGCCAGAGAAGCATCTATTTAATAAAGGCACCTTGATATTTATAATATATTTTTTTCTTTAGTTTTGTTGATAGTAATTAATTCGACGAGCCACGTCTAAAACTTCACTCACGGTTGACAGTTCACTTATGTTAGGACGTGTAGCCCAGCCTATGACATCCCTGTTGAAATCACTGAAATATAATTATGCACTATACGATACATATAGCAACTATTACCACACTATTTGAGTAATGAAACAGTAACAACATATTGTCGCGAAAGATGCGTTAATCGACAATTTTAATTTCTGATTCGAAACCATACGGAAAGTTGTACAAGCTCTTTCTTCATGCATGGAACGTGGTTAGCGAGTTCACGAGTCAGTCGCTATGCGAAAGCTCAGAGTAAAGTGCTGCTTCATAAGCATATACATAAATATGTGCATGAATCAAAAAATTTACGTGAAATCACACAAAGTTGGCATGAAAACTAAAAAAATAACCCATCTTGCTAAATTTGTCATCTTTAAAGTATAAAGTTTCCATTATTGATTAATTCCTAATATATAATGAGTTGTGATAGTTATGTTATACATTTATGGAAGATAAATCACAGAAAATTCGTATGATAATGGGAAAACCATAGTCTGCCTTTTGTAATGTTATTTGGCCATATAAACTGTACGTGATTATTCAATTCCAAATCGTACAATTATGTTTTGACATGCTATTATAACGGTAGGGTTTTACTTCAGATAAAATAGGGATTAAAATGGAAATAAGTACCAATAGTTTCTGTAACGCAATGTCTTTGGAGCACAGTAAGTGGCACCTCAACTTTAGGCTATATAGCAATAGCAAAAGGAATGTGATAGTTGTTCACTATGGCAGCAGCTGGGGTTTCATTTGGAGTAAAGGGGTGGAAAGGGGTGTTGCCCCAACTTATCCTTCTCCCTGTAGCTACGGATCTGACAGTCAAAGTTCAAGGATCAAAATTTCACAATTCTGAAGGTTGGTATTTAAAATTTATTATTGCTTAAAATTTCTCACTTATTTACGGTAGCAATTTTAGGTACCACATTAGATTTTGCGATAAACTACAGCAAAACGTCGATCACAATGCAACGCGACGCCTTCTGACAAGTTTTCACAAAAGTTGATGTATTGACATATTTATTGGCCCATGTCACCTTTAGGGGCCGGATGTTATAATGTTAGAAAAAAGAACAACTTAGGCTTACGCTTAGTACAAAACTCATATGGCGACCTTAGCTTAGGCTAAGACTAAGGTTTAGGCTTAGTATATCAAGAACAGCATAGCATGCATTTCACTTCCGGCCCTAAAGGTTACATTCGCCGACATATTTAAGCGACTACCATTAATAGTGATATGTATTCCTAATAGTACTTTGACTGTTGACATGGCGCACAGGCTGTAAAGACACTGAATTGAATGCTACATAACTCAGCATGTAATTTTGAGCTAATGTTGTATTTCCGATCTCGGTCTCGGCTCTTTCTGAATCATGAGCGGCTCAGTTTCGCTCGTCTCTCAACATAAACTAGATCGGCTCAGCGAATACACGTTCTTTCCTTGACATTAACTGTGCATTAACCAATTAACTTATGTATTTAACACTGAAGCAACTTAATACAGTGCGAAGTAGCGCCCTAACGTTTCTTACGGAGCGTACAATTGGCTACGTGTTGTTATTGTCTCACGTTTTGAGGAGAATCAAAGGTCCAAGCAATAGATTCGGTATAGCTCAATGTAAATGGGTCGTGTTCGAGTTGTCGCGCCGTGAAAAGTTAGTTGAAATTCAAACAAATTCACGAAGTAAAGGGTTAATAGGAATTTAGTTCACCGCTCGTGTAAAGGGTTATAACTCCTGTTAATCTAGGGATGACATTTTGTCGCGTCGTTGCTCCTAAAGCTGTAGTCAGTGACTCGCTGCATAAAAGATTCACTAGTTAACGCTTCAAAAATATTGAGATTGCAAAACCATAGCCACTTGCTAAAAGAATTTGTCATGGATGTCTTAAATGCCAAAACTATTGTACCTCCGTTTGGCAATAACCAGGGCCATAGAAGTGCTGCTAGCAGATTATTGTATATTTTACTCTTTCGATTATAGGTAAAGTACTTACAATAGCCAATCGCTAAAAGTAGTTGTCATCCATGTCTTATATGCCAAAGCTATCATAGCTTCGTTTGGCAATAAGCAGTGCGATAGAACTGCTGCTTGCAGAGTATTGTATATTTTACTCTTTAGAGTAAACCCAACGGTAATAAAGTGAATTACTTGGTGACGACCTTGTAGAACTGCACGAACGCAGCCACAGGAACATTAGTTTTTTAAGTAAATCTTCAAAATACTCTTGATATAACCTGTCAGAATGTATCGTGGCCCCGGCCCTCGTATCATCGCTCGTCTATCGTTGTTGATATACTGCTGACCACTGTACAACTATTAATGTCGCACATAGCTCCGACTTTTCTTTTCAAGTTCACAAGAAATTTAACAGTAGCTAAATATTTGTTTACTTTCAAGATCAACAAATGCAAAAGATGTCCTTACATACAGCGAAACAATTTTACATACTTATTAATTGACGATGTTATAGTTCACTGAAACCTTCATTATTAGGTTCAACAAAGTGTACCCGTGGCTGCTGCAACAATGCTCTGCATTCAGAATCATCAATAACAATTGAAGTCAAACAATGATCACCTCCGTCAGATGAAACTTGTTGGAGATGTCCAAAT
This sequence comes from Trileptium ribeirensis, assembly GCA_030248225.1. Taxonomy (NCBI): domain Eukaryota; kingdom Metazoa; phylum Nematoda; class Enoplea; order Enoplida; family Thoracostomopsidae; genus Trileptium; species Trileptium ribeirensis. The sequence continues at coordinate 16,535 of JASANE010016088.1, read as the reverse complement.
GTTGAAGGTGTTGTGGGTACATCGGACGACTGAGATAAAAGATCAGCGTCAGGTGCAATTATTGTGTCGATGCGAATACCGTTGCTGCAATTCGCATTCGATTCCTCGTTAGCACCATGTGTTAGTATTAATGCTGTTTCACTGCAAACGCTGCTTTTAAACTTTTGACTCCCTCCGCTACCTGTACATCGTAGAATACCGTTGTATTTGGTAATATTTTGGGTCACGTTTAAATTACCATAATCAACAGAACTAAGCCGGTTGTTACAGTTTCGAGGAATCAAGAGTTCATCTGTCGTATTTCCGTCGTTATTATTTGGATCTGAGGATTTTGTAGCTGTGCTATTATTGTAAGTACTGCTGCTGCCGCTCAGGTTTCTTTGACGCTGTAGTTGTAATAACCCCGGTGACGGACTTAGGAAATTGTTATAACTACTACTCTTAGGATCATTTTTAACCAAAATAGAAATATCTCTGCAACTACTACTACCATTACAGTTATTATTTAATTTGTGAGATTTTTTTGTGTAATAGCTATTAATTTTTTGTATTTTTCTTCGCCTTGACCCAGCCATAAACGCCAATTGGTTAACTGCATTCCCACCGGCTATTGACGAACTATTCCGAGATGGCATTAGCTCACCGCAACAATAGAGCCATTTGAAATGTTTTTTAAATCTTGCATTGAAGAAATAGTAAATGATCCATGTTGTCGATAGATCCAATACTACTAGATTATTGGAAATATCAATGATTAAGTAAGCTATATCTTTAGTTGCGTCGTCCTAAAAATTATAATATATATAAATAATTTATGTTAAAGTAAGAAATAAACAAAATAAATGTGTACCTAAATATTTCTATAAATGATTCTGAACTTACAGCAATTGATAAAGGTACACAAAAATCTAGAGGGTTTTGCAGAAGGAGTATGATATCGACTTACAAACATGATTTCTCGTGAAAACAATAGCTAGGTCATAAGATATGCCAGCGAGACAGTATAATATTCATCGAGACGGCAAATGTGCTACGTTTCTAACTTTGTTTTTCAGTGCTATGAAATACCAAGAATATAAGTCATTTAAATCATCATGTAGCAGTGAAACATTTTGTATTTATCATTGCGTTTTCCTAAACCAAATTTAAAGATCTTGTAACCTTGTAGATTGGAACAATAATATAAAACATTTTTATATTCTATTACACACAATTGCAAACAACAGCCGGACTATTCTGTTTTTTGTCATTTTTTGTGTTGCTGATCAGTTAAGTGAATTCATTGCTTTTGAAATGCTGCTTGATCATAATTTGATATTTGATAATTAAGTATTAATTAGTTGGTAGTATTCGATTTGATATTATTAATAAGAAAGAAATGTTCATCTTCAAAACATAAACATCTTATATTTCCAATCTGGCAATGGCTTTTTTGTACGGCTACATAACGTAGTTCACTGATGGATCTATAAATTGCTGAGATGGAGGGTAAGGGGTCGCTTGCACCTGGACCCATCGATTATCAATAAGATGTTTTGACATTTTATATCTTTTTTTTCAAATATTTGATGCCGCAACTTTGGTTTAACGGGGAGGGAAGGCCCTGTATCTGATAGTGTTTCAGTCTATTTTTTATATTGTAAGCATGCATTATATCTAGCAGAATTAAATTTTCACATACCCTATAAATAATTGAAATTGTAATTCTAAACATTTCTGAAGGACATCAAAATTTTGTATTCGGAACTGAACGTGTCCGAAAATCTCTAGTATGCGATTTTTATTGGCAACTCACAAAACAGTATATTATTTTTAGCAATTATACATTTTGGTCGCAACACTACTAAAACATCAACATTTCGTGTGAGGTATTCTGCGGTAATCAGTAATTACATTATCAACGGAACTCTTAATGCCTTCAGGACAGCGTTTATTTGCATGCTGTGGTAAAAGATCGTGTAACTATAAACTATATCTCAAACCTGAAGGCTGTCGTATACGAAATTCTATTGTTTCAAATTACTATTACATAGCACGTAATTGAAAAAGACATTAATTTAGAGCATGGTAAAATACATCATATCTCTTTCGCAACATGGAATTAATCTAATTCAAAACTATCTATAGTATATAACCCATAAATTCACCAATTTTACTTTTTCCCCTAAATTAACCAAATATCGTAATTTCTAGAAAAGTGTCATATCTTAACTCAATATTTTTGGCTTGACTGAATTTGATAGAAGTCATCGAGAACTTGCTTTGTGGAGGCGGTAATAAGTTTTAGCTCGCGTTGACATTAAAATATGGTAAATTGCTACAAAAAAATTTGGTCAATATACATTTTTCATGTATTTTCCATACCGTAAATATGTATAATAATTTGGATCCTACCATTGTGCTCTCCTGATATATACATTTATACTTGATGATACAAACGTTACAAGAATAAATATATATTTATATATGATCATAACTATTGGGTTACCCAAGGTAACCGCGACTATTAATTATTTCTATGATGCTGAGTGACTTTTAAGCAGACTAAAGATAACTTCTGTAGCATTTTTTTAGTTTTTCAGGGGATGAGTTCACTGTAAAAACAGCATGAAGTATCTAGCATATTGGCTGTGATCAAAGTGGTCTTTTAATAGATGCAACCGTTTTGCGTGGCTGTAACTCCTGTAGCAAGTTGTCAAAATTCTGTCATTGCCACATTAGTGCGGTCTGCGGCTGTTAATAACTTTATAGCGGCTCCAAACACTGTTACTGTTTAGATGGCTGCTGCATTTTAAACTTCTCACGAAAGGCGCACCGCAGTTTCTAATAACTAGCAACGTAATGCAGTATACTTTATAATGAAAGTGTTGCCTAATAGACTAGTACGATACCCCACGGATCTGAATGTGTGGTGCAACTCCCGCTACACCTGTATTTTTGCATTTTAAGTATTTTTACGTCTAGTAAATAAATGCTGCTCTAAACGTAGAGAAACATTATATAACTAATTTATCATCAATGAAAAAGTGATTGAAGACTTTGCTATCTCGTTAGTTCTATTAATGTTAATTGATAAGTTGTTAATATATTTGGCAAAGTCGAGTTTATGTAAGTTCACAAATATTAAAGAGCATAATTATTTGTGCTCATATCACAATATAACAGGTTTCAGGTTGAATATAAGATCTCAAATTACTGTACCTCAAGAGCATTTAACTAGCAGCACACAGTTAGCTTTTACTTCAAAAATGATTTTACCTTTTTCTTGGCATTGGGCTCGCCATATACTAAAAATGTTTTACAAGGCATGAACCAGGACTCCCCATAGTTGAAGTCCGGGAACTTCTAATTTATATAATGAGGCATAAAATGAAGCCAACCCAATATATATGTTATTTTATATTACTTGTCATCTTCTGAACATAGCTTCATATATGCTAGCAAAATGTTTCAATAATCGTAAAAAACCTAGCCGGAACTAGCGAAGCATCTACATAGTAATCCAACAGTGTGAGTTACAGTAAAAATTCTTCAGCAAAATCGTAACATTTTTGTAATAAACCAGCGCATTCGACAAACTTACTTCAAACAAATCGCGTTTCTGCGATTCAGCAATATTCAGAAAACTTGGTATCGTTCGACAACACAGAAACATCGATACGACGACAATTGTCATTGTTGCCATACGATGCTCGGATTTTTGACAATTTGTTAGCGATTTTCGATCTTGTGCAGCGCGACGAACGATGCATGCAATCGACGAGTTAAGCGATATGAGAACGAAAAGCGGTAGTGCAAAGTGAGTTAACAAATAAAGGCCGGTAAAATATATTTGAAAATAAAGCTCACGACTGCGTAAAAATGGTTTGGCCATTAGAATACACGAGGAATGCTGTTGGAGTTTCGCACCGACAATCGTATCCATAGCACGCAGTGTATGTGAACGGCAACGATTCTGATCTTCATTGGCTGTTGTAGGTGCCTCGGTACAATTTAATGGTAATTGACTGTGCGATTTTGAAGAATTTCGACCTCCCTTATAAACTAAGTGTTGGTAGTTGTCACAATATAAACTCCATTCCAAAAACCGAGCTGTATTGTACACAATAGCGAGCACAACCACGATAAGCAATGAAAATCGAGCACGACGAACGGTTAGTCTTCGACCGGAGAATGGACGCCAAATGACGATAAATCTATTGTAAATAAGCAATAGTTGTAAGCATGGGCAGCAGTGCGTTCAAAGATTTGTACGCACGGTTTGTCACGAGATCAAGCGAGTGCGACAGCACGAGTTTGAACGAGTTACCGTGCGTACAAATTTCTGAACGCACTGTTACCTATGCTACAAATAACTTGTTATATAATAGCTAACCGCGCATTCAGACATTTGTATGCACGGCTTTAACTATATAAGCTATGTTACAAGAAATAGTTGTAGCACAGCTATCGTGCGTTAAGTGATTTGTACGCACGGTTGTGACGAGTTCAGACGAGTGCGTCAGCACGGGTTTGCAGGAGTTAAACAACACAACCGTGCGTACAAATGACTTGACGCACGCCTGGCTGTGCTACAACTCACTTATAATACAGCTAATTTAGCTACCCGTGCGTTACGTCAATTTTATGCACGGCTTTAACTATATAAGTTGTGTTACAATTGATGTTATAACATAAAGCTATAACGTGAAAATAAAATTTAACGATCAATACAAGACAGATTATCCAACGAAAAACACAGACAGACAGTCCAAACCTGAGAAAAATTCACTTTACAAATATGTTAAAATATTACTACTAAAATTGCTATATGTCCTATGCAAATTTCTTCTTTTTGATTTCTCTAATTCCGCACGCATACAAATAGACATTTTTCAATTTGAGTAGCAAAACAAACAATTGGTCACCGGGTCGCAGTTTCGTCGGTTTCACAACTAATAAACAAAATATTAGCAGCATTAACGCAATGTTTTTCAATAGTATATTTGCGATATCCCACTGATAAACTAATAGCGTAATAGTGCATCATTTACGACGATATACGTGTACGTAGTCCTAGTTATGTCACGCGCCAAAACGAAATTTTTCTTGTCACACACACAGCCCAACTATCGAAGTTCATGATAGCTTAGCAAGGCTATGAGTTTTTCGCCGGGAGTAAATTTAGGCCATGCATTCGTCAGGCTCAGCCCAGTTGGACAAGCAGTATTAACAAGCAAGAAGTGTTTTGTTCTGCGGCCACGACTCAGTGCGTTTTGTATATTTACAGAATTCGTTCTACTATTTGTATTCTGATACGACTAGCACTAACCAGTGCACCTCAGTTAATACCTTAGAATTATTTATTACAGCTTATTAGGAAAGCTTAATTTTCACTGAATAAAATTTGTTAAAAGACAGTCCAACTGAGCCCCTAACTTGTCACAAGTAGTCCAACTGAACTCTGTGAAAGACACAACACGCCTAGCTACCCTATCGAAATCTACCAGAATAGTCCGTGAGAATCATAGTTCGCTTGTACTAGTTCATTTAAACACTTAATTAGTAACATTAGAACTTATCTTATTCCTAATGGCGAGTGATATAAACAGTGCCTATATGCTCGTGATATTCTGGACACGAAAGATTTATATACGCGACTCATATCAATATATTCATAAACCGTGCATAAAAACAGTTGTCGAATGTATAAATGATCTTCTAATTTCATACTAATCGCCTAAGTCGGCAAATTCCTCACTCTGATAAAGTTCTTGAATTTTAATGATAATTGAAAATAGGACAAACAAAAAACAACAAGTAAACCAGAAACAGAATCTTCATGCCTAGTTATTTAATAATTTGCCACATATTCGTATGCTCCGTCGGGGTCGCAAACTTCGCGCTTCAACATAGCTTAAAAGTAGTAAAAGACCACTAGGTGACCATATCATGCGCTAAAATGGCATAATAGATTATGCTTCTCTTCTATAAACCTGCGGATTTGGTACCATAATTGTATATTTTTCTCGAATCAAGAACACTGAACGCCCAACGGCAGTTGGGAAATACCAGACAGGTATCATGATTGTCACGCACTATCGCGATTTGTCGTATATTTAGCATTTTGGCGATTTCGTTTCCGTAAACGATTGTAATATGAATTATCTGTGGCATGAGCAGCACACCGTCGGTAAAACATGGTCGAAAAATTCGTCAGAATTGCACACAATAAATACACAAAAATTCAAATACGATATCACTGTAAGGTAATGATTTTTGAATTAGGTTGAAGATTTAACTAACACTGCAGTAGATAGAAAAGGCTCGTCCCAACCCCCTCCCCCGTCGCATCCCGTATTGTGCGGCGCCGGGGTGATTGGTCATTACTCATGCATAATGTAATACAGTTATGTATTATATAATTTAATGTATAAACCATTATCATATGCTTATGTTTAAACTAATTACATGTTGTATTATATATGTATTTGTACGTGGTATATAAATATATGCATAATTAAGAAAACACTTTTTGGCCTTACCACGGGCCTCATCACACAGCTGTAGGCTGCGGAGTCTGTTTTATTTTATATATAAATAGAAATATACGCAATAGAACATAAATATTTAATTCCAAATTATACAAACTTACAATATCTTCATTGATTACCCCGTTTGGCCCGTACTGATTTGTAAGTTGATACTTTCAGTGCTGCACATGAACTGGATGGTCGTAGACGAATGCCGTAATTACCGTATTGCCTTCTGTAAAAACGCAAATCATGTATCCAGCTTCGCCTATCCATCCTGTATAACCAACCGCGTTGATGAACATCTTGAATGCTCCACTTGGCTATCTTTTGGCACGAAGTGGTCTTCGCACTTAACAATGTATCGTTGTATCTCCATGTATTTAATGTTTTTCTTTAATGTCTATATTGGTTTTTATTTTTTACGTTCAAATTATGTATCTATATAAGATAATATTTACATCTTCGCATATTTGATTGTACTTACATTTTCTCACTTTACTTACATATATTTACGTATAATATATATTGTTTAATATCTGATAGTGGTACAACACGTTAAATGCTGTAAAATGAAATAAAGTATTCTGAGCTAGAAATAAATATGGAGATAATTGTCGTTTGGGACATAAAGAAACCAAAAGTAGTGCTTCTTACTCCTTTCTGTGCAACAAAGCTTAAAGTGCGATAGATAGAGTTACCAAGTGAATACGCTATGCGTCGTTCACAGAGATCTGCGTGCACGAAAGCAAACCGTAAGCTATTGCAAAGGCAATATATTTTCGTAATATTATTGCAGAGTGTAATGCTTTTCTATTTTTGGTTCCAACAGTAGCGTTGCGCATAAATATTGATGTTGCAATAAAGTTTGATTTTCGTGCACCCAACAAAAAACTACATTGTTGTTGCAACATCAATAGCTTGCTCAATGCCGGTGTAACGACAATAGAATCTAATATAAATACAGCGACAATAGTTTTCTCGTAGCATGTTAGCAACAGTAGGAGTTACGGATAGATGTAACTGCAAAATTATGCTAGCTTCTATTGCACTAACAATAAAAATTTGGTAGTTATTGTAACGACTATAGCTTTTATAAATTAATACCGCGTTTCTGTTCGTAAATACTAGTAACTCTATCGAGATTGCACAACGTAGTGAAGCATAGGTACATTTACGCCTTTTGCGTGCACAGCCAATCAGCTCTCTATAGCATACGTCGATGTGCCATATGTGGATATCATACAAGTTAGAGCAAAACTAAGACCGGTAATAAGTTTACCATGCCCCGAAACCCCCAAGTGCAGGCTGTCACCCTCCCAGGACGTAACAGTAAAATTAGGAATTTTGGATCATGAACCATGGCAGAGCTATACCCCCGTACCCATAGAACATCGCCGAGCAGAGCAAAATCAACGCCAGCAATGAGTTTGATATGCCCAAAAACCACCAAGCAAAACGTTTTAACCACCCAGGACGTCAGAACAGATTTTCGAATTTTGGGTCGAGGAACCACGGGGGTGCCATGCCTCAAATCCCATGAACCGGGGCCATAATCGAAAAACAAAAAAGAGGCATCGGCATTCACCGTTTTACTATGAAACAAACCCAACCAGAGAAAAAATTCGAAAGTTAAGATAGAAATAATCTTGCTTCCGTCATGCGTACTAAAATGAGGCAAAAAACATTTATTTTCCTCTCTGACCCCGAACCATGGGGCGCCATACCCCGTACCCATTGAACCATGGGCCATAGAGCAAAACCAATACCGGAAATGAGTTCACTATGCCCGAAAACCTCCAGGTAAAACTTATCAGCCACCCAAGACGTCAGAACAAATTTTCAAATTCTGGGTTGAGGAACTATTGGGAATCCATACCCCCGTACCTCAAACCACATGACTCCAGAAAGGGAGCCTTAGCCGAAAAACAAAAAAAGAGGCATCGGTTTTTATCATTTTACTATGAAATAAAACCATCCAGATAAGAAAATTCGAAAGTTAAGATAGAAATAACCTTGCTTCCGTGAAGGGTGCTAAAATGGGGTGAAAACCCACCATTTGGTCTCTGACCCCGAACCTTGGGGGGCGCCATACCCCCGTAACCATTGGCCACAGACCAAAACCAATACCGGCAATGAGTTTCCCATGCTGTAAAATCCCCTCTGCCATCCAGTACCTCAGAACAAATTTTCCAAATTTTGGGTCGGGGAACCACTGGGGCACCATACTTCGAACCCCATAACTTTAGAACGGGAGCCTTAATCGATAAACAAAAAACAAGAGGCATCGGAATTTATCATTTTATTATGAAATAAAACCAACCAGCGATAATAATTCGAACGTTAAGATAAAAATAAGCTTGCGTCCGTGAAGGTTACTAAAATGGGGTGAATCACCATCATTTTGACCTCTGAACCGAATCATGGGGGCGCCAATATCACCGTACCCATTTAACCATGGGTCATAGAGTAAAACCAATACCGGCAATGAGTTTCTCATGCATGAAAACCCCCAGGTGCAGCTTATCAGCCCCCCCCAAGACGTCAGAACAAATTTTCAAAGGGTCAAGGAAGCATTGGGACGAAATACCCTTAATCGAAAAACAAAAAAGAAGCATCGGCATTTATCATTTTACTATGAAATAAAACCATCCAGAGAAAAAAATTGGAAAGTTAATATAAAAATAACCTTGCTTCCGTTAATGGTACTAAAATGGGGTAAAATGGGGCCAAAAACCCACATTTTGACCCCTGACCCCGGAACCAGACCCCAAATCAAAAACGCTCGAGGATGTACACGGTAAATCTATGCCCGTTCGAATGAGCCCAAGATCATGAAAATCCGTTAAGGCGTTCCCGAGTTATGGCCGATCATACACACACAGACGGAATTTAAAAGATTCCACCCCTGAAACACACAATCGCCATTACGTTTCACTACGTTCTGATTAATGTGATTGCTATGCCAAGTTGTTCTATTGTTTCAACAATAAAGATAGCATGTTTTTGTACCTGGCTTATTTAATATTAAAATGGATCCTTAATATGGTTGGCCCAGGGAGCCTAACACCCAATGGTTGGCCCAGGTGACCCAGTTGCAACAGACAAAGTTGTGCAGTCTAAAACCATTACGAAGCCTTAAATGTAGCGCACAAATGCTTTATTTATTCGATCTATTTGAACGTTTGTTTGTTAACTTATCAATAACATTTCAATACGAAGGAAAAACGCATCAGGCTTCAGCAACAACAATAAGCAGCGCAGGTGGCGGCGCAATTCATTATTAAGAAAATAACAAAGGACAGTTATTTGACTACCCATTTTATAACTTTTCTTTGTTGTATCCTAGTATATTTATGTTGCGTAATCGAATGCTGTGCGTTTATTCAATAAAAAATGAAAAACATAACGCTAGCCTTTGAGTCACCAGATGATTCTATTACCAGGTATGAAAAGTTTTAAAACAGTATGTATCGTAGGACTTTAATCATTGTTTCATATAAGTTCTGTCGGTATGCTTGTGCATATTAGCTAGCAACTTATTCGTCGACAGCCGGAATATCAAATTTCCGGAAGTTCTCGTCCATAACTACAAGGCAAATATTTACGAAACAGTGTTTATTGCGACGAGCACTTCGTGCAAAAAGATAGCCGAGCGGAGCATTTCAAGATGTTCGACAACGCGGTTGGTTCTCGATGATGGATAGGCGAAGCTGGGTACATAGTTTGCGTAGTTACAGAATGCAATAACGGCGATTACGGCATTCGTCTACGACCATCCAGTACATGCGCGGCAGCGAAGGTATCAATTTGAAAATCAGTGTGCATCGTATCAAAATGGGGTAATAAACGAAGATATTGTAAGTTATATTATTTGTAAATAAATATTTATGTTCTATTCTGTATATATTTTTCATCAATAAAAAATAAAAAACACCTAAGCAGCACTTCAGCCGTCCGATAAGCCAGTAGCACGACCGAAACGTTTTTAAATAACTATGCAAATATTTATGTACAACATACAAGTATATATAATACTACATATAATTATATTAAACATAATCATATAATATAGCATTAGAAGTTGTTTAATACATTTAGTTATATAATACATGAACATATTGGATTTTACATAATTGATGACGCATCGCTCAAGCACCTCGCAACGCGGAAGGGGCAAAACCAGCCTTTTCTATCTACTACAGGATTGCGTTGTATATAGTTCGACTAGTGTTTTATACAATCAGTTTCAACGAGTGCCACAATTGCAGAAACTGAACGCAACACAATGATACTCAAGAAATAATGCACCATTTAGGTTGATACATAAACGTGTTAACTGATGTGCGGTCGTATACGACCGTAATTTCCAATTGCAAAGTAAGTGGAACGGCTAATAAAACGCCATAAACTGTATACAGTTACAGACTGGTTGTCTTGAAATAATCGAAATCAAATTTCCAACAACATCGTATCCATACTTCCGAATTCTCACCTTTCAATGGTGATTACAACGAGCAGCCATAGTGAAATTGTTTGAGCGATATGAGACAGTGGATAAGAGGATACGGACGATATCATTATGAATTCATCTGAAAAAACGTATAGGATATTTGTTGTTTGATACACCAAACAGACACTGCCGATAACTTCCCTTCAAATGCGGCGTTTACGTTATAAAGGACCCCATGTGAAAGTTTTGTCCCCCAATGGTCTAGACCACACCATCCAGTGGTATAACGTATATACCTACACTATAGAATGCAACAGACGGTGCACCTTACACCATCAACTTAATTATAGTGGCTAAATTTGCCTATTATTTATTACTGACGGTGTCAAGCACACCATCCGCAAACACATTATATAAGGCGTGTAAATAACAGCATGGTGTAGCTAGCACCATATAAAATTTATGGTGTGGACTACACCATACTATTATCGACATTACACTAACTATGTATACTGTCTGAAAATACAATCACAAACACCATGGTGTCAAAGACACCATATATATGATGTTGGCAGAGACACTGAGGGTTGATAAATCTTTAAATCTTTCACATGGGGGTCCTTTATAACGTAAACGGTGCAAAAGAGCATATCACTATCGAATCATTATCGAACTACGTACACAGACTGTTTCATACGTACATGCTTCAGGAAGGGTTCCGCGGGACTATCCTCATGAAGTTACTACCGTACATCCTGGTGATCCGCACCCGCACCTCTCACCCCGGCTATTTTGGTCAAGTTTGGTGAAAATAGCGTGAAAATTAGCAATAATGGTGGTACAATCGGCAAATCGTTCGTCAGCGAGTTGTATGGTCAAGAGAGGTATGGTGAACAAATATATAACCGACATTGTAATTATGTTTGCACCGAGTCATAATATTGTTTGCTTTCACATATATAAAACTGAACATGTTTGGCCGTCCAAAAGTATGCATTGGGTGAAATTTCTAGGCAGAGTTCAAATGTTATTTTTGACGGTGTCAGAGCAGGTTGTATTGTTGGCTGTCTATGAAAATCTCAACAATTAGCAGTCTTAATAGAAAGGTGTATGTTGTAAAGCCCTCTACGGTAACTACTGCATTAAAAAATTCAGTCAAGGCCCTGCAAAAACCAGTACTGTTTGCTGAAAAGCTGTGCAGAAATCTTGGAATACCATGAGGTCAAATTAGGACTCGAACTGTTGACCGCTGTATTAATAATATTTCGCCGAATGAGACGATCTGTTTCTGATCAGATTGCTTTAGATTGCGTATTAACCTGCTTCTTTATTTTAACACAAAATTACGCGAAACTTCACAAATCTAGTGATTTACGTTTATTAAGAGCTATTCGACGGCAGCCCCGAGTAAAAGCAAGACCCGTCACATCAATCTGTTTGATAGAGTGACATTGTTTACATATTTCCTAACCCTGCACAACGTATAATGTAGTAGTGTCCGAAAAAATTCAAAAATTATGTCTTACTCTGATAGTTAAAAACTAACCAGGTGCTGGACCATTTACTTAGGCCGTAATGGGCGTTGTGTGATTCGTATCGGTTAATTGTAAATTAGTGGTTTCGTAGGCAGAACTACTAACAAACTATCAAATATATCTCGATGCCACTAAAACGTCATATATTATCATATCTACAAAAATTATACAGTTATTACATTTATTTTACTTCTACAACTTTTGTTTAACACCAGCTGTATTGCGTAGCACGGGTTAATGCTGAATTGCTCCAAAGCCCAAATATTTCCCTTCTGAAAGCATTATGGTAAAATCGATAAAATAACTATACCACCAGGAACCGTGCCTTGCCAAATTCGCTCCCAAATCAAGGATTCCATTTAGGGCAACAACTAAATTACCTACAGTAGCCTAAATTACAAGGTTTCACGCTTCTTGCTTTATAGCGGATGCGTCTATTAAAGTGACATCAAAAGTACAGCTAAACTATATAAGGTTATTTACACTGTAACAATTTGATCTTAATTAATCTATGTTTCTAAATATGTCATATCAGATAAATGCAAAAAAAGTGTGTTGAGCTTTTCCTTGAAGCGGCTATTCAACCTCTGCTGTCAGACAGATCGATATAGACCAAATTCGACCCTACATGTGACGTGGGCTTAAATTTCTATAAAAGTTTGTCAAATTGCATATAATCTATAGTCTACAGTTATATAGCTAAATAATTGATGTGCTTAAAGCTACTGAATTAAAAAAGAAAAAATGCAAGTTATACGTTTTGACTACATTATTTAGTACAACTAATTGAAGATGCATGCTTGAAGAAAGGTGTAATACTCATGCCACATTTTATTTTATACGTCGTCGATTGTCGCGGTCTATCTTATCGTCATTTGTCCCTCTTTTACAGGGATCACGTTTCACTATTTTCTTCACTCCCTAGCTTTCGTCATGCTTCCTCTAAATTTTGTCTTCTCGAAGAACTTTTACTCCAAATTCCAACTAAAAAATTGTATCAGAACTAAAGCGTGGGGGGTACAGAAAAAAAGTGGAGAAATTGTTCTCCCAACCCCTCCTCCAAAAGTGGGATAATTCATGAAGAATCGACAGCGCCGTCTCGCAGCGTATATTACATAGTGTGGCATGAGTGTCACACTCTTCTTCAATTGTTCATCGCCCACTCTTGGTACACCTATAATAGATACATAAACACATTTATATAATATATAGGAACTCAACTTAACAGCGATATATTCATAGTATATACTCAAACACGATTTAACAAATCATAGTAAAACCCGAAATACATCAATAAACAACTTACGCATGCTGTCGAGGTAAATCGTTAAATTCGGTATTACATATGTGAAAATCATCAAAAGTATCAAAATGAGATCAGCACAACTCAGGCCAAGAAGTAGCGTTGAGACTGGCGATTGTCGCATTCCTGGCCGCGAGAAAATTAATATGGATGTGACGTTACCGAAAATTCCGATAATTCCAATACAAAGCATGAAAACGGCCAAAATGATAACTGAAGTTCCAGGCGGTTCGTTAAATTCGGCTGCTTTGTTGGCTACCGACGATATGTTGCTTAATGTGCTTGAGTTTAAATTTACGGTTGACATGTTGGAATGTTTGTGGTTGCTTGGAAACATTGATTAGGCTATCGCTTGTTTATTTTCTTACAACTTTATGCTTTATACTAAATTAAATAAACTAAATCCTTTGCAACATAGTGGTGCGAACGTCAGAAATAGATATCTGAAACATGAATTTAAATAAACGAATGCACGGATTACAACAGAGCAAAACGGTACGCCTAATAGAAAGTCTCATTATACCTTCGGGTTTCCCTAATGCAGCAACTATTAATTCATTTTATGCTACCGTTTGTTTTTTGAATGACGAAAAGCCATCTCGTAGGATCATTATTCAAAGATCAATTAAACTTAAATTAAAAGATTATTAATTAAACGTAAATTAAAAAATTAACCTAAGATCTAAGATTCAAACTTAGAATGAAATGGAAAGTGGCGGTTTAACCTTCTAAAACACTGTAGTTTACCAAACCTGCATGAAAATCTTCTCAATGATAAATTCGGAGAGCTCCCGACCCGCTGACAGAATCTCAACGTACTAAAACACTGTTGTTTAGCAGACCTGCATGAAAAAGGGAAAGTGTTGGTTCAACCTACTAAAACACTGTAGTTTAGTAAACCTGCATGAAAAATGGGAAGTCTCGGTTCAACCTACTAAAACACTGTAGTTTAGCAGACCTGCACGAAAATTTTCTCAAGGGTAAATTCGGAGAGCTCCCGACCCGAAGAAACAATCTCAACTCACTGCCTCTTCTCGCCGCTTCTTTTTGTGAAAGTTTTATTTAAATAGATATGACCATAGGCACATAATTAAATTATTAACAAAATTTATTTGTATGTGTTATTTTTTATGCACAAGAGTTAATCAACTCCCAGCTGTACACCAAAATCCAGCCGTATTTTGTTGTCTCCGTGTATAATATGGTAACCGAGAATTTGATAAAAAATTTTTCCGCATACAGGTTTGCTGAGCATAACACTTTAGCAACAGAATGAGATAGCAAAAATAACCAATTTCATGTCAAAATCGCTGTATCTCGTTTGTAACCAACGCTTGAATATGATTTGAGGTAGGTTAAATATTGACATTGAGTTTTGCTGTAATCTGCATATTAGTCATCGATATATTCGTAACATCGTCCAAACTAGGGGATAGCCCATATTCAAATTTTCGAACCAACATTCGTGTACAATTCGTTGCTGTAATGACTTTGGAATAGTTGTCTCTACTTGGCTCAACTTTTAGTGTACTGCTGTGATAGAAACGCAGTATTGACTTTAGAGATTTCAGGTGTCGCTACGGATTAAGAGCGACTTTATATTCCGAGCCAGAATTGGTCAATCTGCTGGCTTCATATGGCCATCCAATATTTAAATGCAATGGCACTAAACCCAACGGTCTCAGCGCAGCATCAAGTTAATCTCACTTTGAAAGCCACACTAAACATACAATTAACGAACAGCAGTACTGGCAGCAAAACCTTGCTGCAGCCTAATTATCGTAGTAGTTATGCTTTTTTAATACTAAACTCGCATCACGTATTTAGTTGGAACAAATTGCGGGAGAAGGACAGAACTAATTTTGACAGGAAATAATTTTTGAAATTGATATATGCCTTCAAGTACTTCTCTACTTCTCCCACTGACAACAAAATTGAAAGTGGACATGTTGATGAACACTATTGGGAGCAGGGCTTAGTTGTCCAATTAACGTCATAAATGCTAGCTTAACATTTTGAAACATCCGCGGTAGCCTGTCATAAAAGAGCGCCGCAGACACATTTATATCAGCTATTTGGTCACGTTGCATTGTTTTTTTCTTCTATAAACTATTTATGGCACAATTTACGTTAAGATGTATGCGCCAAAGCAGAAACGGAATTTGTTACTCTGTGTCGTGGCTGTAAAGTGCCTCTTGGCCACCCGCAATCGGCCGTTGGAACAGTTTTGAACCGTGCTTATCCCTGCCACATGTTGAGCTAACAAATATTCCAAGAGGGCCAAGATTGCCACAAGGTTTGGCGTCGGGTTTACAAAGCGAATAAGTATTACATTTTACATTTTTAATTTGTACCAAGGAACTGCAGATTTCTAGCAGTTTCAGCTACTACAAGTTGAACGTTTTATGTTTCTGAAACAAAAGCAACTCTCTTGGGTTTATTTGTGATGTAAGTATTTAGTTTATGTATGTTTATGCTATTAAAGCTAATAAGTCGGCTTTCACACGGCGCCAAAAACAAAATTTATACACACATTTTTCTTGTTAATAGTTTAAATAAAATAGAATTTTCCGATAGGATTAACACAATATATGTTGCATTTCACTAATTTTGCAATGCTGACTTTCGTCAGTCTGTTTATTTTGGCCAAAGAGATTCAGTGAAAAAATTAACGATTTTCAGGACCTTTATTTGGAATCCTGGTCTGACTTTATAGTGTCTAGACTATGTTG
>JASANE010016085.1:0-14842 GCA_030248225.1 Trileptium ribeirensis | reverse complement strand
TAAATCCGGATGCAAGCGACTGCGGACCCGCGCAGGACAAAGTTTTAAGAGAGTCACTCATTGAGCATAGAACAAAACAGGGGCTGGAGTTGGCGGCAACCAAAACCTTAGAATGAGCTTGGGTGGAACGTGTATTTTCTAACCGTGCAACTACGGGGAAAGTTCAGGTTACCACCCGCTCCCGGAGCCCTCTGGGAGAGAATTTCAAACTATTCGGATCGTACGCAGGCCGCTCCAGTCTCTGTCGCGTACGCCGAAAGGATGTGGGCTGTCAGCCCGGTTTTCATCAAGAGTTTCTGTACGTCGAGGGAAAACTTATAGTGGTTCGTTGAACGGTCCGTATTTAAAGAGGGGGGGGGGTGTTTGGAGCCCCTAAGGTAGTAAACTCGAATTAATCGGCTAGCGACTGGGGATACCGTTTTCAAAATGAAATATAATATGCTTAACGGGATACCTTGCAGGGTACCCGAGTCAAGGTTTTCATCATAAATGTTGTACATGATTGTTGTGCACCCCGATTGGGTGATATTCATATTCGTGGAGTGTGCAAAATGTAAAATGTGGTTCAAATAGTAAATCAGTTGAACCGTGGTTAATTTTCCGAAGCAGCTCGCAACACTTTGTCAATGAATCAGGTTCCTTAGAAAATTTCAGTCCACAGGCAATTAGGAAATGAGTTCAGTAATAAAGTCGGTGCAGTAAGGAATTGAGAGCAACCAATGTTGTCCCTTTCATCAGCTTAGTATTGCTGGCACGAGCATCACGCAACCCTTCGCTTAGTTGCCCAACCTACGCCCCTTCGGTGCATCCTATCTAATGCCGGTGCGCATCAGAACTATCAAGAATTTCTCTCTGCCGCAACTTTCTCCACCACCCAGCGCGTCGTATAGTGTGTTCCTTAGCTTTGCCTGCATGAGCATCAGAGCCGGACACCCACATCACAATACTGGAGCTCTCACTAATCCTTAGGTCTGAGTCTTGATTACAAGGGACTGGGGCCCTCGCCTCAGTGCCCTGGTGTTCTTGGCTACTAGGTAAAGCCTGCTAGGACTAGAATAAGCAATATCATAAGGAGTCACGACCAAAGCCGGACCGCTATTAGGATCATGACTGTGCCTCCACCGGTAGTCTTTAGATGAGGGATCTACATTCTAGCGCGGCAAATGGGGGAACCTTACTCAGGCTTTACTAGGACCAGAGGACCCCGCATAAGGGATCAAGTAGAATATGAGGGAAAGGCGAGTCAGCCTTATTACCTGTGAGCAGGCTTAAGGGTTGACTCTCCCTCGGGGGACCTCATACCGCTAGACACGTGGGCCACTACAGGGGCCAGGCCGAACACCCTGGTTAACCCGCCGGCAGCCTGCTAAGCTAAACGGTTCCCTTAGGTCATCGCATAGATCACCGGGGAGTCGTGGAAGCCGGGGTTGTCCGGGCACCACACGCTGAGAAAATAGTGGTGCAGCTGGGATCCCTTAGGGCCAGAACTGGTCCTAGTACATACGACTTACTTACTAACATTATCGTTAATCCTTAGATTCAAAGTTTTAATGATTTTTAGCAAAACCTGCAAAAAAATAGGTGTCTCACTGAATTTTCGATACTTGTCGATGCTGAAAAGTTAAACATGTGGCATACTAAATTTTAATTAAATAATTTGTTAGATTGATGAAAATCAAGCACGCGACTTATCTTAAGTTTATTTATGTCTTGACAAAATACAAAGTGAAGCTGAAATCATGAATCGAATCCGCGGCTGTACGAGTGAAAGAGGCAAAGGCTAATCACTGAGATAAACCACTAGGGCGTTCACAATGTCATTAGTATTCTTGTTGAGCGCCGTGTGAGGCGATTACAAGGTCTGTCTCAAAATATTGACAACGGTACTATTTAAAGTTGCCTTAAGTACACGTGTAATAATTTTGTTTCTATGTCTGCCATTATGCGTCAGTCCACTTTGGGAGCGCACACCTGGGTTGTTCTTTTGCCAAGTTACTCACGATCTTAAAATGGATGACAGTCTAGATTACGACTTTTCATATATTTAGCGGCCAATATATGAGACGCAGACACACATACATGATATTCTTTATCACCATTTACTAATTTACTAAAATTTAGTCGCGTTCTTGATAATTGATAATATACTTTTATACGCTTACTCATCGACCACGAGCACAGCTGTCTTCCGTCACCATATCATCTAAATAAACGCGGATATAATCCCCATTAAGAAAAATTATTATGCGAATATCTAAATTGCGTTCGCACATCACGAAGCTTATATCGGGAATATCATTGGCAAATGTGAACCTGATTTTGTTGTAGGATTTAATTTGATTTTGACAAAGGGATAACCATGGTGTACGCATTGTCCTGAAGAAGCAATAAAAAGCAATGTTAAATTGTACTAGAGGGAAAATTTTCGATTCGATTTGGTTGAAACCAAACTAAAAACAAAAACCTCTCCCACTAGGCAAGTTGGCTTAACCAGCCGCACCGTCGGCTTCCTACTCAACGGTGCCCATAGGACCCCGGCTTCCTCGACTCTCAAGAGAGAGGCTACGGTGTACCTAGTCCCAAGAAATCGATTAGCTTAGCACACTGCGGCTGAGTTTTGTCAGGATGTTAGGCTTGGCCTTTTTCGGTGGTCGAGGTGTCTAATTTCGCGGTACGTTTCAGTAGGGGTCCCCATTGGAGAGTCAAAACATAGGCCTATGCATAGATAATAAGGACGACTTGTCGTTCCCCATCTCTCACTAAAGGAAGCCTAGAACTTTTTTACCTGAAATGATATGCACGGCCTCACTGGTGGTAGTGTAATTTTCATATCATGTCATTTCTCATATTTTTGCGGTTGTTTTGTTTTGATTGGAAACTTGAAAAACAACCTGTTATCTTATCAGCGGTTATCAACACTGGTAAGTTTGGGGAAAGTAGGGTAATACATATTTGACTCGTTTTAGGTCATTTTTATCTCTTTGATTTAAGGTCAACGAAATTGGTTCGGCGACGACGACCAGACGTTCGCTATCGAATGGTACACTGCTCGACGCAATTGTTTGTATTAATACTTACGCTCGTCCAGTGTCTTATTCTCTCTTAGCGAAGGTACCGGGGTTTAGATGTGGCTTTCTCGATTATGTGTGGGATAATGGAAAATTTTGGAAGGTGGTCATCATTGTACTGTGTTTCTCTTAGGCGTTGTCGTCGTTAGTTATTTATTTAATTTGGCTGCATCAGTTCTAACCATTTTTGTTTTGTGTACATTAGTCTCGTAGGCGTAAATTACGGGCTTGCCTGACTTATCGGCGCTGATAAATTTAATCTTTAAGCGTATTGGTTAATATAAATCTATTTTGGTCACTCGCCACAGTTTCTGGACGATCGATCTTAGTGTCCTATTGTAGCTTATTTCGGGCTCATTTTTGTACGGCATCTTGAAAGAAGAATCCCTATATAGCTTGACGGCTGTAGATCGAAGGCCGCATATGTCGCTGGGCAATGAACCGTAATCTAAATGGAGAGTTTTCGACTAGAAGTGTTATCAAAATTTTGAGAACTGCCAAATGTGTTGCTTATTAAAAAGCGTCTCATCCGGTGTTGAAGCTTTGGGTTCGTTCACCAACGCATTAGATTCTGTAGTCTTGCTTAATACAGCCGTAGGGCTCAGAGGACCTAGTGACTTTTGTGTGATTTTTCGTTAAGGAACTGTGTCAAATTTGTAAATGAACAGATTCTAACGGCATCGGAAAAGATTGGTGTTTAGCTGGATGGTTATAACAGTATTGGACGCAAGCCTTCTTGGCAAGAATAGAGCATTTTTTGGGGTAGAAGCTATAGCATTATCTGCTTGGCACAGCTTCGTTTCAAACGGCAACACATCGTTTTATACATGTTGATCGTAATTCTTAGCCATGGAATACACAGTGTACGTTGGGAGAGTGGCAAACCAACATATAATAGTTATTTGCTTTCTTAAACTTGAAGCATTGCCCAATAACTTTTATAATTGTGCATGTGACAATCACAGATAGTAAAAGTGTTGGTTTATAAAAATGTCTTAAACTGATCTAACTTAACTGATCACGGCATAAATTTGACGGTTGGATGATGCATTTAGTTGATTTGAGACTAACTGACACTGGTCAAAGATGAATTCTGCTCAGACCATTGTCATACTCAGTATTTGATCCGCTTAAATTTTTAAACCTAGTTGAGCTCAAGATTGCAATTTCGAAAGTACGACTGAACATTTGAGTTTTTAAGCTAGAGGAATTGCCCGACAGCTCTTGACCTAGTGACAGATATACTTTTTAACTGCGAGAACATTCTACAGTTCAGTGTCAAATTATGAAGTTCTTAATTATTAGTTTAGTGCCAAATTATAAAGTCTTAAGTTATAAATTTTATGAATTTTCCTTGGTTATCAACTATGGTGAATTTGACAAATAAAGACACTTTCTTAATACTTTAAAGATTTAAACATTTTGTCTGTAGCTCGCTGACCAAACTAGGAACATCCAAGCTCATTTAACTTAATTAAACTAAGTCCCTAAGATCTTTAGAAATTTCGGTATTCAAATATAAAAGTGAATGTCCCAAGCGACTTGCTGTGAGAAAGGAAGCTAATTTCGCTACTCATCGCAATGTATCATTTCTAAGGTTTGGCATTTACAATTTTTACAAAGCTGAGGTCTTTTGATTCAAAATCAACTTCTAACGGACCTTTTTCCAACTTACCTCCGGTTCCTTTTGCACCCTAGCAACTACATTAATCTCCTAAATATCTGGTTGAGGTCGGTCTAAAACCTTGAAGAAGCAAAGTTCAACGATATAAACTTAGGATGGATATATCTCAACTTCAATACAAATTACCGCTTTTAGATCGGTTCAGCTCAGTCAAGCAAGCATAAATTCTTAAGACCGTTCCAATAGGACACTTGAGAAATTCGGGAATCCTGGCAGAATTTAAACAGAATCTCTGACCATTGTGTTGTAATAAGGTCTTTGACTCAAATTCTCATTTCGGTTTGCGTGATTTCGTTGGTTTGCGTCTTGCTGCCGGGAACACCTATCAAATAAAAATTTTGAGAGAACCGTTGCTAACCTAATCGTTAATAATTTTATATACGGGCCTTATAAATTTTTTGACGAGGGTCAGGAATTGAAACTAAAGTTCAAAAAACTCGATCGCAAAATTTCAGAACGGTATTTCATAACGCCATTTTATACAAAAGAATAGATCAGGTGTAACTTTCTAATTTTGAATAATAAGGCATGTAACGGTTTCAGTTCTTGTAACGTAATGATTAGAGCCGAGCTGCATTTTAATCGCAAGCTGCCATGTTGGCCAAAACAATTTTCCGTACTCATTATTCTCAAGGAACATTTTTAGGACTTACTTAACCTTCACGAGGGCTCATGTATAATTGAGAAATCGAATATACCAGGGTCAATTATTACCGCACTTATAACTTTTGGTTCACTTTTGAAGCATTTAAATTTTAAAAAGATACCTAACTTACTCATGCGCGCCTTGAGAATTGCATGAACTCTGACAAGAAAGTGAGAAATTCGGGCTAAATTTTCTAAGTCCATTTATATTTAAGAAATTTGATGAACTTTTATTTTGAAACTTATACCTAGAATGCTTTATTTGAAACTTAGATCCCAAATTAACGCACTTAAGGTATTCTCTTATTGTCTTCATGAAATTTCCTAATTCTCTATGAGCTATATCAGTATTATACATGTTTGGTATGGCTTGTGTTATAATCTTGGTAGGACATAATAGCCAAGCTACTAGAGGTAACATACATGCATATGGTTTTTTTTATTTCCGAAACTTGTTGTGAGAGTTCACGGGGTTCGCTTTGGCGAAAATGGATGATTATGTACATGATACATGCGTATACGTGGATCCTCGGTGTAATCACCTGTGATTGTCAATACTGGCTTTTCGGACGTCCGCGCACAATCATGGAACAAATTATAAAAAGAAAAACAACAAGAATTAATGTCAGGCATATTATAATACTAAACTAAATATCTAAATGAGCCAGGGCAACCTGCTGCATGATTAGGTCACCATACCTTACCTATGGGAACCAGTCAAGCTAATTATAAATTTTTGTAAGGAGTGCGCTCACTTTTGATTGCTCTTAAATTTTTCTTGAAGCGTCCACTTATCGTGGTTACATTTGTTTTGTTGTTGGTTGAATCGGCGACCTTCACGAGTGTTTGGCGTGATTTAATGTGAAAAATAATAAGTATGTAAAATAACATAGTAGTATAAATGTGTAACCTACAGCCCATAATTACAAGGCTATAAGTCGCACCAAGTACCGAATAGCATACGGCATCTCCAGGCCATGAAGCACACTACGGAATTGACAAAGACCGAAAATCTATACTCTGGCGATGTGAGTCGTGTACATGCTGTTGTGCTGCAACGCTAAATCAAAGCTATCCACCAAATATTCGTGTTTTGCGTTAAACTGTAATATTGGTGCCAATTAGCCAAATTTTACCTCAGTGTTTTATGAGCACAAAATACAACATTTCGCAACATCCTGTCTTTTCCTTCGGTTTTCCAGCGATTGTACCATGATTTATATGAACTTCTATTTGTTTTGTAGTGTTTCTGAAATTTTCCTTCTGTTAAAAAATCACTGGGTTAGAAACTATTTTGTTGTGGCATACCTTCCCATGGAAAGATTATTACTGCCTCGTGTAGCAGAAATACAATACAACACACGATATCAGTCAGGGTAACTTGCCGTGTTGCTAGTTTTGTTTCAATCCTGTTGGTATTATTGAGTGTTCATCATCGCGATCAAATGACCAGATTCGGTTGCTATGCTTTGAAAACATTTCGTTATACACCATCTAAAATCTGTTTTGCTTCAGGTATATCATCTAAAAGTATAAATATAGTAACTGTTCACGAATTATATATATGTTGTTTTGTTCTTTGTTTTTGTCGCAGCCGCCAGGCTGTGATATTGTTTTCGCATCTCTATGATTCTGCGGCATACGCATAGCAGTGTTCGTCGGATTTCATCAGCTAACTGGTGGATAACAAATGTCTCGAAGTGTAACATCATCTGTTCGAAAATGCAAAGATGTTCATATACACAAAATGCTTAAATTTTCATGTTGATCACGTTCGCTCAAGCTGGAAAAGGTATTGTTATATTGCCAATGTAATTATTAGGATCGGAAGCTAAATATATGCTATGCCATCTTCGAAATACTAAGCAAAAGCCTGAGGCTTAGGCTAATCCAAGGGTGTAGCTATAATAGTCCGGTGGGGGCTTGAGATTTGTTCGAAGGCACAGCAGCGTAACTTTGCATGGCGTACACAAATATGTACTTTTGTTTTCTTCCGTCCTTCTCGGTGGGTGGCACGCTTGGTGTGACTGGGAGTGCGCCCTCAAGTGCCTTCAACTATCCCTGGTCAAAACTAAGGTCCTCATATGAGCATTGCAACATAAACCCCGCGCTAAGCTGTTATATATGAGTTCCTTCCCGTTAAAAGTTGATCAATTTTACGCAGCTATCAATAAAATTAACAAGAAGCCACTTTTAAGTATATCATATGAATGAGCGGAAGTCGGTATCCTATTTCAATATTCAGTATAATATTTCAATATAAAGTCGGTATTAGTTATGAGTTTTTCAATCGTTTGGAAGCTGTGACCTTTGCTTAAATCGTTCAAAGGAAAGCCATTATTAGCGTTGTACATATTATTATTAATTGTTTGTTTTATTTTCACTTAAAACTGTTACTATTTTTTACGTCTCAATGGATATTAATGTGTTTTTTCATTGATAAATCCAGCGATTTTTAAACTTTTTACTATCAATTATGGATCCTGTCAAGTTTCCCTCCCCTGTAACAGTAGCGGTGCGTGAACAAGAGTACCATAGGACAAAATTTAGTTTAATAGCGAGCTTAGGCTAAGCCTAGGCTAACTCTAAAGTTGACGTGTAGAGATAAAGCTTAAAATTAAGCTTAAAGAAACAAAACATTAGAAAGCCATTCGAGAAGGGGAAAACTTGGCATGACACGCTGGGCTGAGGGGGAACTTTACATGACACGCTGAGCTGAGGGGGAACTTGACAAGACACGCTGGGCTGAGGGGGAGCTTGACATGACACGCTGGGCTGAGGGGAACTTGACATGACACGCTGGGCTGAGGGGGAACTTGACATGACACGCTGGGCTGAGGGGGAACTTGACAAGACACGCTGGGCTGAGGGGGAACTTGACATGACACGCTGGGCTGAGGGGGAACTTGACATGACACGCTGGGCTGAGGAGGAACGTGACATGACACGCTAGGTGGAGGGGACTTGACATGATGTGTTGTTATTAATAAACTATATTGCATATTTAAACGAAAATTTTGGTTTAATAAATACTTAAAATTGCGAAAGCTCAATTTCACTATTTATGGCATAGGTTTTAAAAGCCTGATTGATTGTATCCTACTAAAGAATTGGGCACGGTTTTTGATGTCGACTCAAATGGCATTGAATGGAGTATGTGAACTATTAAAGGAATCGATTCACTATTGCGAAGACATGCTAAGCTTATATGCAGTAGCGGATCCAGCGTCGCCGTAAGGGTGGCGTGCAAGTTGGGTTGCCAGTAAGGACTCACTCAAGGCAAGGAAGTAAACTCCCCGTTGTAAGGATTTCCTCCCCCCCTCGGATGACAGGCTCCTGACCAACTTCGTTTTCCGCGCCGAAGGCTCGCGAAATAATAGTAGTAGTTTGCGCTACCAAAAGTTTAACTTCGCTAGACTGAGGGAAAATGTAGGAAGCCCTTCCGTAGTTTGTGTGCTTGTCATTTTGCAATGATATGAAGTATAGGCCCTTTCTTCCTGGAGAATTAGTTTGTTATCAGGGGCTATCGGGGTTTAGTTTTGAAATCTTCAATTTTGATTAAGTACTTGAGAATTTGGGCTCGGGATATCGTAGACCCCGCATAAGTCTGGAAAGGAGTGGCCAAATTAAGGTTTCCTGAAAATACGAATTTCACTACATTTATATTCTTCAACCGACGGGCTGGTAGGCGCCTCCACTCATCGCATATATGTAAAATGTGCATTAAATTGCAGTTTGAGGGCAGACCTAGTCTTGTGTGATTATACAAAATATAGACTCCAAAACGTATTATCTTGTCGAACAGATGGACATGGACTAACCATGGCAATTTTATATACAATGTTTCGGACTCAATTATCACTTTTGCGCATCAACTTTACACATATGGCATATAGTCATTCAAGAATTAGAGCTGCGGCAAGGCCAAAAGAATATATGTATATGTCGTAAACTTGTTATTCTTTTTCAGAATATAGATGCATGAAATTTGTTATAATTTTGAACCCTAAAGCTAGTGTATGTTATAATTTTGAAACCATGTTTGACATATTGTTTCCGAACGATGTTAACTATTGATACGCAACGGCATTGAGTAAGAAGCTATTATTTATTATAAGCAATAAATTAATTATAAGTAGTTCATCGTTGTCTGATAAAAACTATATTGCATTTTGATGTCTTAATAGGGGCGCGTTATGCGGTGTAGAAGCGTCCACGAATTTTCGAGAAAGCGTATGCGACCGATCATTTTTCTCACATCACCGTCGACCCATCTCCATAAGTTTGGAATAGCCATATATAATAACCGTTACTTAACACACCATCTTTAGGTTATGATAATGAAGCAAGTGCAATAAGTACAGGTAAAGCTTTCAATACCTGCTAAAACAGGCTTCCAATAATAATATAATGAGAATTTATCGTTTCCTTATTAATGTATTGAATTATTGTAACATAGATTGTATATAAAGCCGTGCATACAAATTTTTGAACGCACGGTAGACTATGTAACGCCGTCAGTTGTAGCATAGACAGCTGTGTGGTCAAAGATTTACGGTAAGCTCGTATAAACTCGTGCTATCGCAGTGGCTTGAACTCGTTAGAAACCGTGTTTGCAAATCTTTAAGTGCACGGCTGGCTGTGCTACAACTATTAGTTGTAGTTGATAAATAATTGTGCAGTATGGGCAGGAGTGCATTCAATGATTTGTACGCACGGTTAGATACGAGTTCAAACAAGTGTAAATGACTCGTAACGTTGTCTGCTGTGCGTTCAAATATTTGTACACATGACTTTAATTATGTAATCTATTCTACAAGCATTATTCTCCACCCTGTCCTTACATTTTATATAATATGGAATATAAAAACGGTGGGTTTTCGGCTTTGGGACTGTCAGTTTACAGTTTTTAAACATTATTATTGTATTTATTTAGCATTCTTTAGCGTTTTGAACACAGACAAAATCAATAATTGTTGTAAATATTAAATTTGTACGCAAAACATCATTGTTAGTTGAAACGAGAAAAGAAACGCTATGCATTAATCTACCGCGAGGCTCTAAGCGAACTAACTAATTAACTGTAGGCTGCTGTATATTATTTTATTTGTATATAATAAATAACCTTTTTGAAAACCTTAGGAGTTAGCTTTTGAGCAGTCAACAATATTCATTCTTTTACAAGCTGTCATTTTGCTTTTATTATGATGTTGTTTATATATTAAATTTTGTTTTATTTTGGTTTTAGGTCTACAATGAATTCGTTTTGTAAACCATGTTATATTTGTAATTGGTATATATCGTTCTGCGATTATAATCAATTATCATCAGTCGATTACTCTTCTTTTCTATCAGATGTTCTTTCGGCTAGGCGTCTTCGATAGCGTTGATGTCTGATCTTATCATGAATTATCAATGTCCTTACTTTCAATCAAACTTCAGTCAGGCTTCTCTTCAATCGGCACGTTGTTGTGGTCGTTGAGTCTTTGGGCGTCGATTGAGGAATCGTCTATCGTCATGACGTACGGCAGTCGATCTAATGAACAATGACTGACTAGTTGAGATCACAAACGCCTTATATAGTCTATTGTCTTTGCTACCATATATCATTTGCATAGGCAAATTATTAGCATTAATTTGCATAGGCAAATATTAGCATTACAGAACCCCCATTGTTTTAAGCGGAGCGCCGACCGAGCACAACAGCCTGAGGTGCAAAACGAACTTTTTTACTGTTGTTGCAATTGACGGCTGACCCCAGATGAGGCTTCAAATGACGAGACGCTATGTCTAAGGCGCGCCGCAGGTCCGATTGTTTGACCGTTGGATTAGGTTCAAAATGACGAATCGATTGGAACGGGACGAAAGCAAGGCGTCCCATACCAAAAAATTTTACCGCGAGTGAGTTATGTGGTTGTTTCAGAGACGATAGTTCCGTTTTGGCTGACGAGGTAACGAGTGCAGGCCACCATGGCCAATTTCGCATTTTTGCCAGAATCACCATGCCTTCTTTGATCTGTTCGTCGTGACCGATATTAATGTCACTCTGATCACGGAGAGTGTCGCTCGAAGACGTTGAGGACGCGGATGATGTTTTTATGCCATCTTGACCAATTAGAAAGACGGGTTTAATGCGGTCGAAGCTTACTCGATCATCACCGTTTTGACATTTGACGACAACGGTTTTATCATCACGATCTAGTACCTCGTACGGACCATGATAACGCGGTTGTAGAGTGTTTTTAATGGAGTCGTCACGTATCCATACGTGTTTGGCGATTTTAATGTTCGTCGGCACGTAACATTGTTTGTTGTGGTGACGCTCAGGAGCATTAAGACGGCGGATGCCGGAAAATAGTCGTATTTTGAAATCGTTTTCTGACGCTAACTCTTTAGTCGACGTTGGCGTAAAATAATGGTGTGGCAAATCAATACCGGATCCAAACACCATTTCACATGGAGCAAAACTTTTATCGTTGAGGCTAGTGCGAATTCCAAACAAAACGGGAGGAAGTGAGGCTGTCCATGTAGCGGAAGAACAATGAGCACGCAATCCGTTTTTGAGCGTACGATGAAAACGTTCAACAGCACCGTTGCATGCAGGATGATAGGCTGTCGTTCGACGGCGTTCAATTCCTAGTTGCTCCATGAGGGATGACCATAACACAGATTCGAACTGCGCGCCGCGATCGAATATCAGGACACGCGGAACGCCGAATCTGCTTATCCAACCGGAGATGAGCGCCTCTGCCACTGACTCAGTAGTAATGTCGGAGATGGGAATTGCTTCGGGCCACCTAGTAAATCGATCGATAATGGTTACCAAGTAACGCTTGTCATTCGAAGACGGCAACGGACCAACAATGTCAATGTGCACCGTATGGAAACGTCCAGTTGTTGGGATTGTTCCGACTGCAGCCTTTGTGTGTCGTACTACTTTGCTCCGTTGGCATTCGATACACTCTCGGCACCATGTCTTGACGTCACGATTCATGTTTGGCCAAATGTAGTTGTGGGAGATGCTGCTGAGAGTTGCGCGCGAACCAAGATGGGCGAGGTTGTGCACCGATTTGAAAATGTTGAACCGCATTTCCGTGGGAACGTACGGGCGAAGTGGCGGAGTGGAAGCATCACAGTAAACCATCTTACCGTCGATAACATACCGCTTGATGGGCAGATCGGTTGATTGAATAAACTGTATGAGGGTAGAATCAGCGGCTTGAGCATCAGCCAGTTGACTGTCGAACGCAATTGAAATAGTGCACACAGGACGAGAGAGAGAGCGTCGGCCGCGACATTGTCGGCGCCTGCAATGTGCTCGATGTTGCAACCGAACTTTGAATTGAAGGACAACCATCGAGACTGCTGTGCGGAAGGATTCGCCACGAGAGAGCGTTGACGAATGGCTTGTGGTCGGTGCACTCGGTGAAATCGGAGCCGAGAAGCCATGGGAAGTACTTTAGGACTTTGTCGATTGCCAGAAGCTCCCGGTCGAACGCGGATTTGCGGGATTCCAGCGGTGTTAGCTTCTCCGAGTAGAATGCTAGCGGCTCCGCGTTGCCATCGACCACTTGGTTGAGGACAGCTCCCACGGCGGCGCCGGAGCATCGGTAACGAGTTGAAGTCGACCTGCGGGGTTGGGGAACGAGAGCTTCACCGCTGCAACAACGGCCGATTTGAGTGCATTGAATGCCTGGCGGCTGTCGTCCGACCAGGTTAAACTAAAGTTGCCTTTACCAGCTTTACCCCGTATCAGGTCGGTAAGAGGAGCGGCGATCCTTGAAAATCCCGGAATGAATCGGCGGTAGAAGCCGGCCATACACAGGAAACCGCGCAGGAACTTCGTTGTTTCCGGGCACGGATAGTCGAGGATGACCTTGACCTTGGACGGTATGGGCCGGACGCCGTTTGCATTGACCTCAACCCCGACGAAGTTGACTTTGGGGCTGAACAAAACGCATTTGTCCGGGCGAAGGCGGAGACCATGGTCGTTGAGGCGGGTGAGGACCGTCTTGAGGTGCTGCAGATGCTCGTTTTTTGAGCGGCTGGCCACCATGATGTCGTCCAGATAGACCTTGACAAACGGTAACTCACCCAGGACCGAGTCCATAAGCCACTGGAACGTTTGAGCGGCGTTGCGAAAACCGAAAAACATCCGCCTGAACAGGAACAGGCCGAACGGAGTTGTGACGGCCGTCTTAGGTTGGTCCTGAACCGCCACAGGAATCTGCGTATAGGCGCAGACGAGGTCCAGCTTCGAGAAGACAGTCGCCCCTTGAAAATCGCCGGAGAGGTCCGTGAGGTTGGGCATCGGGTAACGATCGGGAACCGTTGGACGGTTGAGCTTTCGGTAGTCACCAGTCGGGCGGTAGGGAGTCTTGTTGTCCGCCTTTGGGGCCATGTGTAAAGGTGACGCGTAAGGGGACTCACCACGATAAACGATGCCTTGCTGCTCCCACTCAGAGAAAACCCGCTTTGCGATCGCCAGCTTTTGTCCATCAAGGCGACGCGGGCGGTCGAGGCACGGCGGTCCCGTGGTAACGATGTGGTGTTCGATACCGTGGAGAGCCGACGAGAAGGCATCGATCGGGTCGAAGATGCTCGGGAATCCGCGGAGGAGCTGCTTGATCCTGGTTGCCTCAGCAGGTATGTCGACTCGAACGCCCGATGGTATCGATTCGGGCTTCGTGGTTTGCGGAGGCTTTGCGGCTGCTGCCGGGACCAGACGGTTGTTGACGCAGTCGACCGCGAACCCGTAGTGCCGGAAGAAATCCCAGCCGAGGATCGGATGGGCGACGTTGGCGACGTAGAAAGTCCAGCTGAATTGCTGATCAAAGCCCGCGAGCCGGAAAGTTATGTTGCACGTACCGTTGACTGCGGTGGCGTCGACCGGGTGTTGGTGGAAGGTATTGGTGTTCGGCGCTTGTAAGGGGTGCAGGAAGGAAAGCGAACTCCTGCTATCGGCGATGAAGCGCCCGACTGAAGTTGCATCGATGAACACAGCGTTGACAGCCCCACCGCTTGCTGGCACGGCGGTTGGGGCTACTCGTTTCCCGGACCGCTGGCGGGGTCGGACTCCGCGTTGAATGTGCAGAATTGGGGCCCTTGGCATCGTTGTGCATTGGCCCCGAACTTCCCATGATACCAGCACACCCCCGGCG
Organism: Trileptium ribeirensis; assembly: GCA_030248225.1. Taxonomy (NCBI): domain Eukaryota; kingdom Metazoa; phylum Nematoda; class Enoplea; order Enoplida; family Thoracostomopsidae; genus Trileptium; species Trileptium ribeirensis. The sequence continues at coordinate 284 of JASANE010016085.1, read as the reverse complement.
TTCGTTGACGTGATTGAGACCGTGGCCGCCGTCGTTGATCACCGTGGGGGCCGCCGCGATAGTTGCCGTTCGCTCGTTCTGGCGACCTCCGATTGCTTGAGCCGCTGCGGTAGGACAGCCTGCGGACAGCTGCTGCCAGGTCGCTGATTTGCTGCTGGATCGAGGCCTGCCAGGGATCTGTCGTCGTCGGTGTTGAGCCTGAACGAGGAGCTCGATTGACCTGGCTGACCAACGCCGGATCGGCCATCTCCATCATGGTGTCGGCGATGCGAGCCAACTGCTCG
>JASANE010016084.1:0-46869 GCA_030248225.1 Trileptium ribeirensis | reverse complement strand
TGTGCATCTACTTGGTTAAGTTTTTATATACGTAAATAAATTCTTTGTCACACAGAGTTCCGTATTGTTCTATTTGAGTGTAAAGCATTCGTTTTGTCAAACATTTTTACGGAAAATATCGAGTGTTTCTATAGGTTCTGCTGAATTAATAGCCTTACACATTAATCTACTTTGCCATAATGGAAGTGTTTAATTCTACCGGACTTGAGCAGTCATAAACAATTTAGCGTAATCTAAAAATATTGATGTATAAATAATTATTATTATAAATATTATTTTAGGTGACTTCTCACATTTATTCGCTGATTCCTTGGGTACGTTGATACGTGGATGATCGATCTTCTGTTTCGTTGTTCCTGTTCGTCATGTGGTTGAAGTTTTGTTTTACGTTCTCCGTACTATAAATAATTTTCCTTTCGCTTGGTTTGTGGTGTGTTTTTGTGATTTCATTTTTTTCTTTGAATTAGTTGTGTAGTTAATAATAATAGTTGACTATTTTATGTGTTATTTAGTATTCCGTGTAGCGTTGTCTTGTCGTTAGCGTGGTCATTGATACTGGGAGATTATCCTGAAATTTTAATATTATACAGTCTGTTGTGTTGCACATATTAGTATAGCATATGTTGAATTTCTGGATAAATTAACAATTGAATGGCTTTGTAGTTTGTGAAACGGAATGATTATTTGACTCCGGTAAGCATTTGTTTTTAACACATAGTACTCAACAGAAATGACACAGAGAGATCTATACTAGTGGATATCGTGTTATAACATGGTGCGAACAACCATTTATATGGAAGTGGGACTTACAGCCGTTTTCAAAATTCGATACTTTTTCTGGTAACATTAACAATATTCGTTTGCAAAAATGATTGAAACCGAGCTATCATTGCAAGCAGACTGCGCTAGGGGGAAAATTGTTTTTGTTTGTCATTGTAATTTATATCTCATCGCCGGGTGGATGGATTTCGATAAAAACTTTATGTGACTTCAAAAGTGCTGTGCGGTTTAGTTGAACGCCAAGATTTCCGACGCCGTTTATGGTCAAAGTGGTGAAAATTGCGTTTTCAGTGTTCTTTGCCAAATCTGGCCATGGCGATACCTGTGTTTCGGAAACCATATCGCGATGGAGGCATCACATCAAAAAACCGAGACCACTATTCAGGATCAGCTCTTTCAGATCATAAAATTCGATTAATATTGATGAACTTATTTGTTTGGAGGTCAGTCCCCTGGCCGGTGTGAGCCTGAATATGTTATGTGGATCATTTGCTAAAAGGTTTGTGACATGTCGGCATGTTATTGCGTGTTTGTGTTTTCCAACGCGTGTTTATTAGGTTAATTGAGCCCGCTGAACAGGATGGTTTTGTTATATAAAATTTAACCTGATTTATACCTTTTCAGGGCTTCAAAAGGTTTACTTTGAAAAGTTGCAGTTATTTCTGCCTAGTATTATACACAGTCACGCTCAGAAATAAAAGAAAATTTGTCCTGAATCTTTTGCTAAAAATTAATAGCTGTTCAAATGCTATTAGCGAAAAATTTGCGTTTATTTGTGAGTGTGACTTTAGTATTATTTTAACAATAAATTAATATTATTTTTATCTTTGTTTCTAGTAATGTTTTATTCCGGCTTAGAATATTTTGTACCTGCTATGATATTTCATTCGTAGTTGTGTAAAAGATAAATAAATGATAATAAATAAAAATTATTAGCTTCCTCAGCCACTTCAAAGTTCCAGAGATGCAATGATACTATTGCAGCACATTAAGTTTAATGTAAAATATATATTTAATATATTTTAAATTATATTTTTAAATTTTTTAAATATATTTTTATATTTAATTTATTTATATTTTTTAGTATAAATAAAATATATTTTAAATTCACCGTACCTTCATTTCTTCTTTCGTTTGTTTTACTATATTATATAAGTTTTGAAGACCAGGTTCCGGTTACGGATCCGGTTTAAATGAATGTTCCGGTTGCTGGTTTTGGTTCCGGTTATTCCCTGCTGCTAAGATATACCATTCAAATATTTTAATTTTAGTATTTGTTTAGTACAGTTTTCATATATTTATTTTCATTTCCGCCCTAGAATGTTGTGTATCTGCTAATATATATCCTTCAAAAATTTCAATTTTTGTGGTTGTCTAGCACTATCTTCTTATATTATTTTTATTAATTCTGTCTTAGTGTATAGTGTACCTGCTGAGATGTCATTCGAAAATTTATATTTTAGTAGTTATGTAGCACTGTCTTATAATTATTTTCACCAGATTTTTTTTGGATATTTGGAGCTTTGAATTTTGACCGCGCACTCAGTTTTTGTAAATGTAATGTTCGTAATTTTGCAGTGAAATATAAATTATTGGATTCTGTGGAATAACATTATCTTATGTGATAAAAGATCAACTTTATGGTACTTAGCTGTGGTAGTTATGCATCATTTCCATGCTGCATCAGGTACAGCTTCGGACAGCAATAAAAGCAAATGTTTCGCGAAGTTTGCGAAACATTCGCAAATAACAATGGAACAGCTGTTAATTCGTGACTTTGCAACTAAAGATTTGCATTTATTCCTGTTCGTAACTATATTTCTTCGCGGTTCGTGTTCCGATAGCTCTAGCTGCTTTATGCCAATCACAGAATCATCACACAATATTTTTTATATGTTTATTCAAGCCAAGATTTTTTACTGTGAGCTTTATATAATTAAAGAAAAGTTCACCCGAGCGCAATTGACTATGAAAACTTAACATTCAGTTATTTCTGCATCATGGGACTGTGACAGAATGAATTTATTATGTACTGTCTTCTTTTGTTAAGGCGGAGAGGACTTTATTCTTTCTAAGCCATTAAACGGACATTTGATTTTTAAGAATACCTACAATTACGCTCAGCAATATATAGCAATCTGTTGGCTAAAATTTACCAATTACAATGGACTAGTTGTTAATCTTTCGCAAACTGCGAAAAATTTGCTTTCTTTTCTGACTGTAACTCTTGTTGTTTGCGTGAATAAGGGCCTGGATAGTGCATTATTGAATTAGAGCGGAATGAGCGAGCGAAGCGAGCTCATTCTACTAGTGAGTGGAACGAGAATTTTCAATTTTGGCTTTGGAGGGGGGTTGAGGAGGTCCTGTCTGTGTGTGTGTCTGTCTCACCTGGATTTCGATAACGGTTGGGCGGATTTTGATGCAAGATATCTCATTCGAACCGCAATGGTCGATTTAGGTGTAGTGAGGAAGCCGGATTTTTGAATTTTTTGCCGTGGGAAACGTTATGGTGCAAAATGACATATAACATGATATAGGCATTTTGGCCCATTTTTCGGGCACACCCTCCAGTTTTTGCGACTTTTTTCATAAGTACACGATGTATCCGCAAACTAATATTCCTATTCCATGTAGCATTACCAGGGCTTTCCAATGATATATAACAAGTTTTTCCACTATGTCCCAATCTGGAGTCTATAAGCTTATAGTTGGCGCCAAATTTCATATTTGGTGAAAAGTCGTGGGAAATGCACCTAAATGTGTGCTTATTGTCGGTTTTAGTGTCGGATATGGGGTTTTCTGGGCCAACAAGCTGATTGCGAGTGTCAAAAAATTGTGTGGCAAATATATTTCACACTTCTGCTTCATACTTGGTATGAAAAATGAGATTTTTCTCAAGTGTCGGTTTGAATTCATTAACGTTCTTTTCACGGTCAATTTAGGGTTTTATTGAATTATTAAATTGTTAGTTGATTGTTTTTGTACGCGTTGTATGATGTTTTGTCTACTGCATACGTTGGCTACCAAAAGAGGCGGGCTTAACTATGACTCATCACTCACGGTTTATATAATGCTGCACCTGCGTACTGTGTGTAGGCTTTGTTTGTGTGTGCTTTCTACAACAGACTTCGGGGGATTGTTCTCACCACTCGAATTCTGGCTCGCAAGCGAGCTTCACTAGTTTACCGTGATGCTGGTAACAGTAATATGCTAACTTTGTAACGTACTGTTAATGTATGCCTTTGTGTTTCTGTTATTTTTATACGATAGTCTTTGTGTTAAATGTTACATTATTACGTCTTAGCACATTATTCCAGGCGGCCGATAATTTCTCATAGCCACGTTGTGTACCTGCCCTATTTTATTCCCATTGTTTCATGTTTTGCACGTATGATAATTTATTATATTTTGCTGTGTTTTCTGCTTCAGCTTGTCCACGATGACAGTAATTTGCCGATCACGGATACAACACTGTTGATTCATCTTTTTGGCGTTAAGGGAAATCGCGATATTTCTTTCGACGACTTTTTCACGTAAGTTTTTTATCGTTCTTGATCTGTTCAATGACATATTTGTCTCGTTGAAATTTCGTTATAATTTGTAATAGCTATACTATAATTGTTTTTTTTTCAGACGGAGCGACTAAAACGAGTGGTTTTCCTCAAAAGATTCTTGTCTGTCGCATTTTGTTGTTCCTCAAAATATTTTTGTCCATACATAATATTCGTTATTCGGTTATTGGTTTTTGAAAAGTTTTAGTAAAATACTAAGTGTATGCCTACCACTACGTTTGCAGTACTATAAATTTGTTCCTCGCGTCAAATCTCTTTAAAACTGGTGGCACCGACTAGGACTTTGTGGTTTTGAGTTTTGTCTAAAATTTGTTACGATCAAACATAATCAAATACAGTTACAATAAGAATTAAGTGCTAAAAATCCAACGAAGTTTCGTCGCGATTATTTTAGTGTCGTTTAAACGATAATCGTTCGTTTGCAGTTCGTTTACGACAACTTAATCTCTTCCATATTTCAGTATATATTATACTGATAAAAATCATAATGTTGAATGTAATATTATAAATAAATATTATAGGGACACTGCCGTGTCCCTATAATTATTGTATAAGTACATTATTATGTTGGATTAACACAAAAGTATAGAATATTATACACGAGCATAGAATAGATGTATGCTGTATTAAGACAAATTAATGTAATAACCCGTATTTTTATTTTTATAATGTATGGGTTTATTAATTGGTCCGGATTTCTTCGTCCGGACGTATTAGTTGTGGTATATATTTTTTGTTGATGATTCATTCGCTGTTTACATAATTATACTTATTTTAATCGAATCAATATTTCCTATTATTTTATCGATTTTCGATCGTTCGATGGCGATTTCGTTTGCCTTCGATTTTACGTTCACTTAATTCTGGCTGTAACTGTATGTTGTTAGAGGTACAAATTGCATGTGCAATATTTTTTGCGCTACCTGTTTTCGAACTACGAGCCAATGTTTAAAAGATCCTGAGAAATAAAAAGTTGTAATAATGCAGAGATACAATTTTACTTTAGATATAGTCTGTCCTGTGTAAATGTGGAAAATTTTGTCTGGAGATATGAACTTGTGATATAACCACGGACGCCGGATTTTGCAATAGTTCTTGAGAGGGGATCGTTTTGTGGCTCAACCAGGGGCCGTCTAATTATGGAAATTACCAAAATTCAGGTAGGGCGCTAAAATAGCTAATGAATCACTGGAAAACGCTGCTAAGACGTCTATAATTGAGGTTAAAACCATTTATTGCGCAATTTATGAAGTTGTCTGATGCGGAACTGAATTTTAGAAAAAAATATTGTCAATTTCTGTGTCACCTGCGGTGCTTTTACCGGTATAAGTCATATGCTAGGAACACTGAACAACGACCTGCCATAGGTTTTCTATTCTAAAATTCCTTAACCACGGGAAGCTGAAAAATATTAAGGGCCTAACCCATCAATTTTCAGATGTACAATTTTGTAAGCAAAGATTAAAATATAATTTCACTGAAGAAATGGCCAAGAGATATCAACGTAAATTTTATTTATTTACAGAAAACTTCTGGACCAAATTTAATATGCGAGCTAAAAATATCGAAAATTCTCGAATGATTCTTGGAACGATGTTTGAAATTTATCAAACTAATGACACCCATTGCTGCTGAGTATATTTAAGTGCACAGGTAAAAAAATTACTGGTATTCGAATTATTTATTATTATGTTATTAATAATTTTAGTTTCTACGAAAACCTTCAGATGGAAGTGCTTGAGCTAGAATTCGATGAATTCTCCGGGGGCCAGCCGACAATATCAGAAATGGATTTTGCCAAAATCCTTCTCCGCTATACGATTGTGCATTCGGATGACTATTTAGCATATTTGGAACGGGTTGAACGACGCATTCCTGATCCGCGAGTGAGTAACATGGCTTCGTAATAACCCAATATTGTGCTCCAGCATACTGGACGATGCTTTTCTGACTTTTATGTTTGCAGAAGAGTGCAAAGCCAAAATTGTTGCATTACGTGGATACTTTTGTTTATAATTAAGCTGCATACTTACATAGGTTTTAGTTTCTTGCTTTTTAGTGACATGTCTTTCTCAAAACGAAAACCGCTAAACTGTACACATCGCTTAATTTCGTGGGTCCAGTGCGCAAAAGGGGAACGCAAGTGGACGTAATTTTGTTCGTTTGCGATTAAGCCAAATGGCGTCCGTCCATGTCAAGGTGTAATTTAGTCCTGCTACATTTAGACGAGCAGGCGAAATTGCGCCATTCCGCTTCTGCACTTAATTTTGTCACATGACTGACTGCAGATATATAATATATAGTATACATTATAATGTTTATATGGTTGATTTGTAATTAAGATTGGACCTCACGGGGGAGGCTTCACATTATTTATTTATGTATAATTGTAGTGGTAGTTTAGCAAGTGCCATGTATATTAGAATATGTGGCATGTATAAGCGGTAACACGCTAGTTTTGCAGTATTGGAGCGTAATTATTTCATGTTTATTGTTTGTAGGGTATAACGTTTGATGAATTTAGTGAATTTTGTCAATTCCTCAACAACTTGGATGACTTCAGTATTGCTGTGAAACTTTATACATTCGCAAATCGTCCCATTTCACAATGTGAGTTGGTAGCGTTTTGTTTTACAGGAAAATATTTTTTTTAATTTTATCGATTTCAACAACATCTGTCGCCGACTGGAATTTCTGGGAACAGTGACACGTTTTAATTTTGCCCTAATCCAGGTTCTAAACAGGTTTTCGTATTAAACTGAGTCATTACCGAACATTGTTACCTCGCTTGAGAGTGTTTATCCTTGCTATTTACAGTCTATACCGTTATTTCAGGTATAGTAGATCCCAAGACACATTGAGATGATTAGAATTTATTTGTAAAATTAGTACTCAGTAGAAATGGTTGTGAGTTTTCATCTATACGCCAACAACTCCTCAAAGAAAGAATCGCTTTAAAATTTTCATGTTTATTTTTAAAAAATTGGACCATCGTCGAACAATAAACCTATAATATCTTGAACGAAAGTATAGGGAACAATCCCCAAACACCATTAATTTCTAGCAGGTAGCCTACAGTACACACAAGGGAAATGACTGTCGTATTTCGAGCGAGTGAGATTTCGAAACTATTAAAATTAATAATAATCTTTTTTGATTAATACTTTTTCTAATTATACATAACAATAATTCCACTATTGCAAAATTTTACTGTTTTCTTGTTTCGAACGAGCCGGATTTATTTTTGGCTAGTAGTTATAGTAATACTGTAGCTATAGAAATGCTGTAATCTGTATAGTCATTGGGGAGGTGCGGAGTCGTATTCATATAACGCTACAGTGTTGCAAAATAATATTGTCAGTTTAACAGTATACATTTAACAGAATATTACTACAGAAAATAATTGTGAACATGTTCATTACAACAGTTTTAGCTATAATTACTTCTCGCCTGGATTCATGCTTTCTGATCGAAATTTATTGTTGATGTCGCTTGATCTATTTTGGTCATAACATGGCAGTGTGAGCGTTGACAACACTAATTGATTGTTTACACCCAGTCCCATTCAAATTTTAACCGGTTAAACGTTTTTTTGAGGCATGTTCGTAGTGGTTCACGTACAAAACTGAATAGTGGTAGTGTGAGGCTTGATAACATTAATATTGTTTGTTTACACCCAGTGTCATTCAACGTTTACCGGTTAACCATTTGTCACTAGGCATGTTCATACCGGTTCGCGCACTAAATTTAATAGAGAATGTAGATCTTAATAAATAATGAAACCATTTTATTGCTAAATACATTTCCCAATCATGATGTCAGAATTTTATACATACACCAAGTGAGTAACTAAAATTTAAGTTGGTATCAAGTAGGGAACGACCGAACGCCAAATTGCACCGATTACCTAGTATTCGGTCGAATACCGAATACTTGTTTTGTACTGCTATTTATCGCATCAGTAAGCAATCATTTGGGTGTGTTATTGCCTCCTCAGCTGCTATCAGTTAAATTTCCCAATCGAATGCTATATTTTATGATCCCATGTGCGCCGATCGGGGAGTTAGTTTGTTCGCATGTCACTGCTCAGCAAATGGACAAATATTACCGGACTGAACTATCGTCGCGCATCTACCTACAAAGGAGAATAATTTGAAATCGTCGAGGTTACAGTCATATAGAAATGGATACAGCAAAAGATAATGGCGACACGAGTAATATTATTCTGCTTTAGTTTAGACTTTATTTGTTGACCGCCAGAGGCCTGAACGTAGTAGCAAGTTTGGGTAGACGTCACTAAATTGTACCAATTGAAGACATTTACATACTCCACTACATCCAGACTCCACTACGTCGCCACATTTCATTCTATTCATCGCAGGTCGTAATAATGCAAACCCCGTGGTCACTTATTAAGCTTTATACTAGTATAGCTGTATATCGCAACGTTTGAAGACATCGTATGCGATCAGGACTTAGTATTGTAACAAAAACAGCCACAAACAAGCATATATTTTGATCGTTTCACGAGTATTGGAGCTATTCGGTATTCGGGCCGAATAGTGTTATATTCGGCTGAATACGCTAATATTCGGTCGAATACCGAATATTCGGTCGATCCGTAGTATCAAGGTTTGATTAAAACACGACAGCTATTATGAGAGACAAAAATCATTCTCAATCTTAGCCGGAACTCGTTATAACGTCACCGATAGGGGATCATTATTTTAGTAAAAAACGTTGAGGGTCTTAATAACATTTTTAACACCGCATTTGAACTTACTCATTTTTATGTATTTTATTTTCATATATAATAATAAATGACAACGGAAGGCAATATTTGTGTTCGTTGTGCTGTCACTACAAGAGGCAAAGAGATTAAAAATATAATAATTGTAAAGATGTTTTATTCATTTGTTAGAATAGTCATTTTATTCGAATAATGATTTTAGCCGAGTTTGCTCGCGCGGTCAATGTTTCAACCGGACGTAATCTCAATCCGCACGTCATCAATACGGTGTTTCAAATATTTGATGTCGACGGTGACGGCGAGCTATCGTATGGTGAATTTATCGCTGTGATGAAAGATCGCTTACATCGTGGATTTAGAGTAAGAAAGGTCTATCAATAGACCTAATTTAAACATAGATACATTTCGTCGTAGAGTTAATAGTGGTTAGTTATTTTCGTGATTATCCTAGTGTATATAATGTTTACAATATTGTCATGTTGAGCATGAAAATTATACAAAACTTCAATATAGATATAATTTAAAGTACGCTTCAGAAGTGACTGTTGCCAATCGGGCAGCGAGAGAGCAATTCGAACGAGCAACGGTTATGCCTTGGCGGGTACTGTACGGTGTTCGGCGTTAAAACGGTTTTTCGCCTAGCTCGGACTTTTAAAACGATCACAAACTAGTTTTATACCAGTACAGTTAGTACTCCCCGAAAATGACTGTGGATCGCTCAAAATATATTTTTGTTGAAAAAATAGAATTTATTATCAATTTAAATAGTTTCGAAATTACGAGCGAGCCACTCGATCGAAACTTGTTCGTTCGAAATGCGACAGTCATTTCTGGCACTTATTGTGCTTGCGTATAAAAATGAATTATATTACTTGCAAGTTGTACGGCCACGGCTTAAAGATTGGTCAAAAATTGTTTCAATTTTAAATAATCTTTTTGGTTTGAATGTGACTGCTATATTAGTATGTAGCAATGGACTAGTGTCAGAAAGGCACAACAGATTCATTCAGTTGGCCCAACGAGGTGTCGACCTAATGTTGAAATAATACTAATTTACTATATCATGACTGGGCTCTCCATTCGCTGAAAATTTTGCTAAGAGGCATAGACTGCCTTCTGGTTCTGAACCAGGGGCACCCAATTTTGCCATGGTGCAACTTACAAGAACATTAAAAATAGTGTCCGAAACACTGCTAAAACGCTTTCAATGGGAGTAAAAGCTGTTTTCAGTAAATTTTTGAAAAAATGGTACACATTTTGATCAAATTTTAATTCATTCGGGCTGTTTTTATCTAGTGGAACGAAAAATTTTGCCAAGAGGCCATGAATTGGGGGAGCCCAAAATTTGCCAGGGGGCTCGAACCGGGGATACTTGAAAAAGTCTGGCCAATCTGGAGAGGCCAACTATGACTAGGGAAATTGCCGCAGTTGGCTCACATCAGGCAAATGTGCGTTATTTCCAATGATTACTCGTATTACGTCTTGCCCCGAGGTCAGTCTGGGTTAGTAATACCAATCCGTCGTCGGCCCACCCGCTGAAGCTACGCCGGGCTCGATGCGCCGAAATTATCATCTCTAAAGTACGGCACGTGACAGTAATACTGGCACAAGGTGTAAAGCGGTGTTTAATCAATGTTCTGTTGCTTCTCGCTCGCTCTCTGGAAAATCGACAGTCATTTTTGGGGGCGTTTTAATATGAGTAAAAAAGATAGAAATATGGTCAACGAAATTGTTTGAGAAGTGTTCTGTATGTCGCTGTACAGAAAGTGTTCTGAGAAAAAAAGTAATACTAAGTGTTAATTGATTGGCTTGGACTGTTCAGTCGAAATTGGTATTTCCTGCAGAGACCGTGTATACATTGGTTTGTTGATGTTAAAGCAAAATTTCATGTATTTCAGGGTCACATGTTGAAACACCAAGAAGGATGGATGGCATTCAAACAATGTGTTCGTGATGAAATGCGAAGTTACTGATATTTTTATGCTTATGTCTGTATTTATGTATTAATTGTATTGTCGCTCTGCTATTTTTATTTGTTGTACAGCTATAACTAATAGGTACATAATTAAGATTAAACATTCCCATGTTTAAACTGCGGTGATTTTTATTTATTTATTTATTATTATATCGTACTTGTTTGGTTTGTTAGTTGTTAGAATACTCTTGTTTTTATTCTTTAGCTTCTCATAACATAATGTAAGGAATGAATGACGTTGCCGTTTAAAACTGAAAGATATAATTATAGATGTTTCCTAAAATCAAAATTTATTTTATTTGTTATTTCTTATAATTTTTGAGTGAGAAATGATAATTATTATTAGTGAAAATATTATATTATATAAATTTCTGCCTACATAGGGATTTTTATGTACTCTTTTGCTTATGGTAACTCGTAGAATGTTCAATAATGTCGGTGAGCGGAATGATAAAGAGAATTGCATTAAGAAAAGTAACGACAACCCGAAAAACAATAATAATTCAGAAAGCATAGAGTAGCTGAGTTATAAGGTCAATATTTTCTAAGCCAAGACCGACAGTTAAAATCATTTTGAGCTAAATCAGGCGAGGATATTAAAAGTCGGGTAAAAACGGGTTAAAATAAAGTTATATAGAATAGGAGTTTTATTTTTAGCCCGTTTAACAAAGGTTACTAGCAAAGTTGTTTTTCGTATATGTTTGCGAACTTATTTATGTACATACTCATGTTCGTGACTATACATAGGGATGTGACGAGTTAAAACGAGTGTGAATTTGAATGAGAGAGGAACTGTTAAAATGGTTTGTGAGCAGAAAGTCGGCCTCTAATACGTACGTCGGCAGCTTAATGTTTTTAACGAGTTTGTAATATTGTCGTCAGTATATAATTGCTTGCATGATATTTTTTATTCAATAGATATTTTTATAATGTGTCCACATATTGTTGTTTTATATAGTGTAAAATGTTTTAGCGAAGCTTAATTTGTATCGATTTTGCGGCACCAATAATATTGGTGTTGATTTAACTGTTGAAGTTCTATAGGATATTACAGTGCTCATCAAAAATGACCGTCGCATTTCGAGCGAGCGAGGTGCTCGCTCGAGATTTCGCAACTATTTAAATTAATAGAAAAATTCTATTTTTAGAACAAATTTATTTCGAGCGAGTCGCAAGCGATTCTCGAGCGAGTCGCGAGCGAGCGACAGTCATTTTTGGCGGGTACTGTATGTAGTTTTAGAACATTTGAAGTTAATAATGATTAAATTTCTCTATGTTTTGTTCTGGTTTCCTTTATCCAATTACTCGGTGACGGGCCACATTGTGTAGAGTTTGTGCATTTGACCACTTCCAACCGTATATTATATTCTCGACACAAAAATAATACGCTGAACTAAACGTGTTCGGACAAAACGTTTTCACCAAAAACAGAATTACAATATTATGTAAAATGAGCAGCAGCCAAATTCTGCTTTATTAAGGTCAAGTTTGAAGCAGAAACGGCAACACAAATTTTCATGAAGAGCGTAATTAAGCAATTTTGTCTTTAAATAATTCTGGCAAAATGGGAGTGGAATTCAGTGTATTAGCGACCGCTATATGGATAGCTGGTTAAAATACAGTAAGTCCTGGCCATAAATGACCGCTGCTTGAAGCATGTTTATAGCATTGCTCGCTTGGGGTTTGCTCGCACGAAAAACGACCTCTCATTTCTGCGACGTGCGCTAAAAGAGCTTAAGCTTAATTTGTATTATTTGAAACCAAATTGGGATTGACGTGCTCAAATATAAATTGCCTCAAATTAAAACACTCTGGGCGAATACGTTTTCTATTACGTAGCTCACAGCATCAAGCATAATTTTTGAATATGGCAACTCGGAGTATGTGTATAATATTTTAATGCTTGGCGTGCCGACCCCATTTCTGCCGCGCGTGGTAATTACATTTGAGCTAAATCGCTGTAGTTTGAAAATAATAGAATTGGAGTTGACTTAACACATTCAAATAATTATTACGCAAGTGCTCACGAATTTGCCGCGCTAAATATAATTGGCGAATTTAGCACTTGCACAGCTGTTATTTTTTGGGCGAACAACGAAAAGTTTTTTTATTTCTATATATTTGTAACTGAGGTTCATGGCATGACCGCGTAATTTTTTGACGACTGTGTCCAGTCAGAGGTACATTCATTATATTGTAATTCTGTATGCGCAGGATTATTTTTGGAAACTGCATTATAATATATGACCGCGTAATTTTTTGACGACTGTGTCCAGTCAGAGGTACATTCATTATATTGTAATTCTGTATGCGCAGGATTATTTTTGGAAACTGCATTATAATATATGACCGCGTAATTTTTTGACGACTGTGTCCAGTCAGAGGTACATTCATTATATTGTAATTCTGTATGCGCAGGATTATTTTTGGAAACTGCATTATAATATATTGTACATGCTGTGTTCGTTATCGTATTGTAGTCTTCATCATCAATTTAATGCCTATGCAATTGGTACTAACAAGGGTGCATTTAGGGAAGAGTATGACACTTTCCTGCACTCATATGTTAGCCCGTGTTTGACGACGCCCGGCGTTTTCAGCCTTACCCCCAGTTTCTGGGGGTTGGTAGCTTGGACCCCCATTTTTTTTTTGCGGGGTCGGTCGGACCAACCCATTTTCTGGGGGGGGCTCGGTTTATAGGTAGCTGCTTATGAACTGATCCCCCAGAGACTGGGGGGCTCAGGCCGAAAACGCCCGAGTCATCAAACCCGGGCTAATGCGTGAGTGCAGAGAAGTGTCATACTCTTTCCTAATGCACTCTTGGTAATAATAACTAATATTTTTTGTTTTATAAATGTAACTACATAGATTTTTAATATCATGATAAATTCCAAATGACAATCATTAGGCTATGTTGTGCAAGCACTGAAACAATAGATTGCTGAAGCCAAATGTGGGATTTTGACGACTAACAGTGTGAAAACGCCGATTTAGTTAATGTGAGGTCGCTGGATTCAGTATTCTAATTTATCCTATGCATCTGTAACTATCATTATTTGCGTTGTCGCCCTTAGCTCTTTCGTGCATAAGTTGACACATTTGTCACAGCGTAATTGCGAAGCAATTTGTATACAGAGTTTTATGCATTTGCACGTGCGTTGTTATTCGCTCGCTTTACGGCGTTTCTTTTATAATGATCCGAGCATCAGTCCTTGAATGGTATACACAGTGGCTAGCGTACGACGATCGGAGTCAAACGATCCAGGTTTGGATCGTCGCTGCGTCAAAAGTGTATTGAAGATTGTGCACAATAATGCATGAGTAAACTTAAGCTGCGCCCCTACCATTCTTTTTTGTCAAAAGTAATTGCCATTCAGTTGTTCACTGAACACAAATTTCATTTTTGCATTAAAGGACATAAAATTAGTCCGTTTCATATTTCATACATTATAATTTGAAAATGTTCGCGAACACATTGGTGTTAAAGATCTAGAGACCAGCACAAATACTTGATGTGTTTTGTTTTCGATGTGTTAGGGTCGACGAGAATTTAGGTTGATATATACATTAAACATTGCCTGTTACATGTGATGTGATTAAACAAAACGATAACATAAAAATGAAACCACGCTCGCTCCGTTTCACCCTCGCTTTCGAGTTACTAGTTTACACTGCCAAAGTATTGCTCTGATACAACAACGATGTCATTAAAATGAAAATGTAAGTACATGGATTATTTCATTGCCAGTACATATCGATTATATATATACAAAAAGTTCTACAGGCCCTTATATTTCAGGCGATGAAGATTACCTTAAACCCAATTTGCTAAAGCCAATTTGCGAGCACACAATCAAAAAATTTGCGTCTAAATATTTTTGATAAATACAAAAAAAATTGGATTAGGCTTCAATAAATTCATTTTAGAAATAGTGTTTATAGCAAGACATTTGACAGAATTTGAACAGAAAAATTTAAAATTTTTTCACTTTTTCTCTGATCCTGAAAATGGCAAAAATTGTGTTTGTTTTTTGTACTTTGCCGAAAATAATATGCTTCACGGTTGGCAACAGTTTTTAAAATCCAGGGAAGAGCCATTGGTTTGTCAAACTTTGTTAGCGCGGTTTCGTTGTTGTGAATAGGTGTCTATGCTCCGGCTAATGCCGATGAGCGCATTACGTTATTTGGTAATGATTTGTTGGACGCCCTGAATGAAAGGAAATGTGACACTGGTTTGTAATGGACTACTGTGTCGAATTGCGATAGGAGCCTAATAGTATTTATAAGTAAGGCATATTCAATTGATGATTGGCTAAAGTTATATCCTAGAAAGGTTTGAAAACAGTGTTCGCAATTTGAAATTCACCAAGAGTGCACACGTAGATGCTTTCAAATTTTAACCTAATTTTTTCTTTTGTGCTTGCACTTTACTTTATGATGCTATATATTGCTCGAGAAAGTAAAATCTAAGCAACCCGGAACGTCAAAATATTTGTTTTTTTTTGGAGATTTGAAGTAACACAGTACAAAAGTTTTATATTAAAACTTTCGCACGCCTACATTTTTCAAAACTATTTCAGCACGTCTTTTCTTGGTATTGCAGTAGACGTCACAACGAATTTGATTCTATATATATATATGTAGCTTTGTACATGCCAGGGATACCGTAAATCTATTACAGTAGCATTTGATTTATCTAAAATTAATATCAATTATAAATATATATGTTTTATATTGATTATATTTCGCTATCCTACCAGAGGACGGATGTGTTATATATATTCATTTCAGCTCTTGGACGTTTACATTAGCTGATACAATGTATTAATGCTAGTCTAACTGTACAATGTTGTACTTTGCGCAGCTTATGTGTGTTGTGTTATAAATTGAGATTTTACCGTAGAAAGTTGAAACTTGTGCCGGTGCCATTCATAATAGTGAGTATATATAATAATTGATAGAACGGTAGTGTAGATGAAACACGGGCGTCTGTCCAGGGCTTGCCAGCTGTCTTTACCGAAAGAGGCAAGGTTTTCAAAGCGGAAATGAATCGGACCAATGTACAGCCGGGCAATGCCGCTGCTCTGGAGCAATTAGAGTGTTGAAACTGAGCTTCGCTACGTTTCTACGTAAATACAGAGGCAGTGCAGATGAAACACGGGTGTCTGTCCAGGACTTGCCTGCTATCTTTACGGAAAGAGGCAAGGTTTACAAAGCGGAAATGAATCGGACCAATGTACAGCCGGGCAATGCCGCTGCTCTGGAGCAATTAGAGTGTTGAAATTGAGCTTCGCTACGTTTCTACGTAAATACAGAGACAGTGCAGGTGAAATACGGGCGTGTGTCCAGGGCTTGCCGGCTGTCTTTACCGAAAGAGGCAAGCTTACAAAGCGGGAATGAATCGGACCAATGTACAGCGGGGCAGTGCCGTTGCTCTGGAGCAATTAGAGTGTTGAAACTGAGCGTCGCTACGTTTCTACGTAAAATACAGAGGCTGTGCAGATGAAACATGGGCGTCTGTCCAGGGCTTGCCTGCTATCTTTACCGAAAGAGGCAAGATTTTCAAAGCGGAAATGAATCGGACCAATGTACAGCCGGGCAATGCCGCTGCTCTGGAGCAATTAGAGTGTTGAAACTGAGCTTCGTAAATCCTACGGGGGGGGCGTGGGGGGGGCTGGCGGTGTGGGAGGCGGTTGGGGAGGGTGGGGGGGGGGGCTGGGGGGGGCGGGTGTGTGGGGGGGGGTGGGTGCGGGAGCGGGGACTGTTTCTACGTAAATACAGAGGCAGTGCAGATGAAACACGGGCGTCTGTCCAGGACTTGCCTGCTATCTTTACCGAAAGAGGCAAGGTTTACAAAGCGGAAATGAATCGGACCAATGTACAGCGGCGCAGTGCCGCTGCTCTGGAGCAATTAGAGTGTTGAAACTGAGCGTCGCTACGTTTTTACGTAAAATACAGAGGCTGTGCAGATGAAAGACGGGCGTCTGTCCAGGGCTTGCCTGCTATCTTTACCGAAAGAGGCAAGGTTTTCAAAGCGGAAATGAATCGGACCAATGTACAGCCGGGCAATGCCGCTGCTCTGGAGCAATTAGAGTGTTGAAACTGAGCTTCGCTACGTTTCTACGTAAATACAGAGGCAGTGCAGATGAAACACGGGCGTCTGTCCAGGACTTGCCTGCTATCTTTACGGAAAGAGGCAAGGTTTACAAAGCGGAAATGAATGGGACCAATGTACAGCCGGGCGATGCCGCTGTTCTGGAGCAATTAGAGTGTTGAAACTGAGCTTCGCTACGTTTCTACGTAAATACAGAGACAGTGCAGGTGAAACACGGGCTTGTGTCCAGGGCTTGCCGGCTGTCTTTACCGAAAGAGGCAAGCTTACAAAGCGGGAATGAATCAGACCAATGTATAGCCGGGCAATACCGCTGCTCCCGAGCAATAGAATGTTGAAACTGAGCTTCAAATGCAGAGGCAGTGCAGATGAAACACGGGCGTGTGTCCAGGGCTTGCCTGCAGTCTTTACCGAAAGAGGCAAGCCTACAAAGCGGACAACGTGTTTGCAGAAGCTGTTTAAACTGTCTAGCAGCAAAGATAGAGTCATCGCAGTGTGGTTAATGAATGCTAGTCTGGAAACGAGTGCAATAAGTTCAGTTCCATAAATTCGGCACAAATGCCGTGCAATCGGCGCATGCCACAACTAAAAGTATGAGGCCGTTTTACGCTGTTAGTTCATAGCAGAATCTGGTAGATCATTGAGATTTCACAGAATCTGGGTATATTATTGAGATTTCAAAGAATCTGGCAGATCATTGAGATTTCACACAATCTGGTAGATCATTGAGATTTCACAGTTTCTGGCAGATCATTGAGATTTCACTGAATCTGGTATATCATTGAATTTCACAGAATCTGGTAAATCATTGAGATTTCACAGAATCTTGTAGATCATTGAGATTTCACAGAATCTGGTGGATCATTCAGATTTGACAGAATCTGGTATATCATTGAATTTCACAGAATCTGGTAAATCATTGAGATTTCACAGTATCTGGTAGATAATCGAGATTTCACAGAATCTGGGAGATCATTAAGATTTCACGGAATCTGGCAGATCATTGAGATTTCACAGAATCTGGTATATCATTGAATTTCACAGAATCTGGTAGATCATTGAGATTTCACAGAATCTGTAGATGATTGTGATTTCACAGTATCTGGTAGATCATCGAGATTTCAGAGAATCTGGTAGATCATTGAGATTTCACAGAATCTGGCAGATCATTGAGATTTCACAGAATCTGGTAGATCATTGAGATTTCACAGAATCTGTACATAATTGTGATTTCACAGTATCTGGTAGATCATCGAAATTTCACAGAATCTGGTGGATCATTGAGATTTCACAGAATCTGTCAGATCAGTGAGATTTCACGGAATCTGGTATATCATTGAGATTTCACAGAATCTGGCAGATCATTGAGATTTCATAGGATCTGGTAGATGATTGAGATTTCACAGAATCTGGCAGATCATTGAGATTTCACAGAATGAGTTCGTACGAGTTAATTGGTTACGTTATAAGCAAATTCGGCTGGTAACGTTAAATCAAATGTTACCTTTGCATGTCTACACAGAAAATAGGTTTCTGTGAAATTTAAATGAAATTTCTTTGAATTTTGAATTTAAAGGAAATATTCTTTGAAATTTCAGAAAATTATCTTTGAAATTTCAAAAATATGTAATTCTTAAAAACAATTCTTTGTATTTCAAGGAATGATTCTTTGAATTTTAAAACAATATCTGGTGGCACAAAATTCAAAGAAATTTCTTTTAAATTTCACAGAATGTATTTTGAGTGTATAATACAGGGTTTGGCAATAAACTGACGTTTGTTAATGCATATTTTGCATAATGTATATACATAATATAATTATAGTTGTATTTGCCAGTCTTGTATATACATATATAATATACAAAGTTTTTCTAGTTCGTTTTCGTGTATAGTTTTGCTTTAGTGTATGAAATGAATAAAATTGTTTTACTATTTGCGTATCTATATAAGTTATATATGCGTTCAAAAAAGGTCCTTTCTAGTTTACAGGATGGACTGATCTTTGTAGAACATAAAATATTTTTCAAGTCTTTCTGAAAGTTAATTGCCTCAACCTGTCCATCTGTTCATTCTGATACATTCCACGAATTTTTTATTTGTATGTGCAGGGCTGTTACATTCGTTTTGCATTCTCAAAATTTTAGCTCGCCAGCCTTTCTATCTATTCAATTAACGCCTTACTAATGGTATAATTCGACTCTAAGATCAGTACCGTCAAACCATGAATCTACGATTGGTTCGCCAGCCTCTCCATTCAATTTTCACACGGACGTTTTTAATATGCCGCAGATGAGCAGCTAGGATTATCGTACATAAATCGATCAAACACTATTTAGAAGAGTTACTACCAAAGATATCAACGCCAATATTGTAAACCAGTAGCAGATAACATTTAGACTGTTACGAGAGACGTATCTTGAATTCTTGTCGAAGGTGGCTATGAAATAATACTACTGTACCATCATAAAGCAGATAATAAGCTTAAACAAATAAAATTTTAGACAATTTGACTTTAGCTCTCCGAGAATGGATCCTTCAAAAGCTACAAGTTGTAAATTTAGAATATGGTGCTGATCTTCCTTGTAATCACGGCAATTATTAAACCTTTTTGATAATTTCTGAATAAACAGTATTAAAAAAGTTATCTAATGAAAGCCATCTCCACTAAAGCCATGGGGCAAGGTAAAATGGCCCTAAATATCGGGTTGTCCTTGGATCGGATCCCCCACTCACTGAAACATGCATAAGTGACCAAAGTACGTCGGCTGAGGGGGTAGTTGGTGTGGGCGGGTGAGTCATCCCCAGGACAGTAACCAGAATCTTTTTCCAAAATGCTGCTTCATAAAAGGGTCTTTCACTTCACCCTAAAATTTTTTTTACTAGTGCTAAAATTGTTCCCCCGCCTCAGAGACACTTGACTGAAAATGGAGGTGCGGTGCGTCAGGGTGTCAAGCGCCGTGATCCACTGCCGGTGTGGCATCTTTGATGTGCCACTGCTGTTATTTCTTTACTTTTCTCAATTTTTAATCCAACATTTTTTCTTTTACACTTACCCACCCGGTTATCAGAAGAGGATATAAATTTGTAAAATAATTTATTTGGTTGGGCCCCAATCCAGGATTACTCTGTTCACGTCATATTCGCAAAAACAAAGAAAATGACATCATCACTCCCTGTCTATTAACTCTGGTCAAGCTGAAAGTTTTCGTAGATCCTGGTCACTTTACGGAACGTACGATTGTCTGTCACCATACAGCGGAAAACACTGGATCAATTTCAAATTTTGTAGCCTTCAAATAAACATTTCAGCATCATCAACGGAATCACAG
Organism: Trileptium ribeirensis; assembly: GCA_030248225.1. Lineage (NCBI taxonomy): Eukaryota > Metazoa > Nematoda > Enoplea > Enoplida > Thoracostomopsidae > Trileptium > Trileptium ribeirensis. Next base: position 26,351 of record JASANE010016084.1, on the reverse strand, counting down.
TTGGAAACACTACGGTACATTGCTGCTAACCTTTTAGGGTCTGGCTCACGATATAGTTTATATATTGACGGATAAAAACCGACGTGTTACATTATTTCGGATTAAACAGCTCCTATCATATCGGGTCAACCACCCCACAACCTTTTTCAAAAAAGGCCTAAACGCTATTTCAAGCATGTTAGTATATAGTATCAGACTTATATGTTATTTTTCAATCGGATCGCGCATATATGCAAGAATCATAAAATGCAATGATGGGTTCAAGTATATTTTTTACAATGAATGTTTTTTCTAAAATATTGATCTCTAACGCTAAAACTCAAAATGCGCGACATCGGCGTTAATCGGAAAGTAGTGGAAATTGTGTGTTGCAGGGGTGAAATCTTTTAAATTCCGTCTGTGTGTGTGATCGGCCATAACTCGGGAACAACGTAGCCGATTTTCACCGTCTTGGACTCATTCGAACCGGCATGGATCGATTTACTGTTTGCAGCGTTATTTAATTTGGGGTCTGGTTCCGGGGTCAGGGGTCAAAATGTTGTATTTTTGTTCCATTTTAGTACCCTTCACGGAAGCAAGGTTATTTTTATCTTAACTTTCGAATTTGTTTCTCTAATTGGTTTTATTTCATAGTAAAATGATAATCGCCGATGCCTTTTTTTTGTTTTTCGATTAAGGCTCTGGTTCTAGAGTTATGGGATTTGAGGTGTGGTGCCGCAATGGTTCTTCGACACAAAATTCGTAAATTAGTTCTGACGTTCTGGGCGGCTGAAAACTTTCACTTTTGGTTTTCGGGCATGGGAAACTCATTGCTTTGTGGGTACGGGGGTATGGCGCCCCCAAAGTTCGGGGTCGGAGGTCAAATTAAGGGTTTTTACCACATTTTAGTACCCTTCACGGAAGCAAGGTTATTTTTATCTTAATTTTCGAATTATTTTCTCTGGTTAGTTTTAGCTTAGATATCGAGAACGACATGGCTTGCATTTTATTTACGCCCCTCAGGGTTACTTGGGCTATAACATTTATGTTTTGCTTCGTTTCAGACTTTAAATTGAAAATACTAAACATCCTAAATCTGTAATGAGTTCGACTGGTAGTGATGGAAACAAGAAAAGGTGGGTTGATGAAAAACGATGCGATACGCTTCTTATCTTTTTCGGATGCACTGTAGGACTAAAATGTTTCGCCAAACATTCGAATTGAACTGAAAAAATAGTAACTGCTCTTTTACTATTTCAGCCTATAGTTCACGATGCATTAGTCCCATCGTCCAGTTGTACGTAAACGTACATATCCGACGCGTAACATCTTTAAAGCGAATGCTTATTATTAATAATGATTGAGTGTCCGTGTTTTTAGAAAAGTGATTCACGCAATGTCTCTATTCCAAATTATTTCATTATTCAATTTTTTCACCCATTTCAGCTCTTGTTAAATGTTTATTTATTTTATGGGAGCGTTAACTTAGTCAATGTTTTATTGGAAAAAACACAAATTTATAAAACATTGGGGACCCACTTTTATGTACAAGTTGTGACGTCTTAATATTGTGACCGGATGTGTGAATTAAAGACGGCATCAGGTCCAAATTTTATACCCGATCTGATGGCGCTATAGTACTGTGGATACTGTAAATGACTAACAATCGCACAAAAAATGGTCATACAGCGATGTGCTGTATCGTAGTGAAAATGCACATGCTATCCACATAAGGCTTAACACCAGGTCACTGGTAGCAACAAGCTTAATATCGACATGGAATCAGGTCATCGCTTTGTGGACCGGAGACTTGGTTGCAAATGCTAGGCCTAGTAGTATCACATGTAATAATAGTTCTGCAAAGCCATAACGGAAATAGTCTAGTCATGGTTCTGAATGTCAAACAGACGCCGACGCTTGCCAAACTGTTATTACAGATTACCTAAAATTGAGTATTCAGTGGAATCTTATCCAGGAAATGTCCTAGAGAAAAGAAATCACCCAAGTGACATGTAATCTACTTGGACGTTTTTGGGAGCCATTTTTATCGCTCGAAGTGGACTGTTTGAAAGCACTTTGGTGAAAACGAAGTGAAAGATGTAAATATATAATGGGCTGTCCATTCGCTGAAAATTCTGAAATGGGGCACAAACCACCCCTTCGCAGGGTTCCGGTGCCAAATTTTACCAAGGCGCATTTTTCCAAGCAATAAACGGTTAAATACCATGAAAAGAAAAAGCTATTTTGAAGCAAATTTTAATGAAATTCTACGAATTTTCTGGTTTCAGGACGGAATAATAGTACAAATTTTGATCAAATTTTATGTCATTTGAAGGCGTTTTTACCGAGTAGAAACAAATTTTGCCAAGAGGCAATGAACCAGGGGGAGCCCAAATTTTTTCCAAAGGACACGAAGCGAGGGCGCCGGATTTTGCCAGGGGTACTTAAAAATGTCAGGGTCCCCACCCACACTCACTTTGGAGAGCCCATTATACTACATCCAGTTAGCTTGACAATGATGATGCCCACGTTACCGTTCAACACAACTTTCCTAACTTTCTTACTCTCTATTCGGATTCTTATTGTGAATTTGAAGCAATTGTCATCGAAAAGATGTATATTTTTTAATACGTTTGATACGTTGAATGCAGGACAACGGAGAATACTCTTTGCTTCTAAATCACCGGGACACATGATGTAACCGTGACCGTGTGCTGGAACCGTTTTATTCCTGGCTGCTTGTATTATATGTTCGTTCATGCAAATCCAGTATCTTAGCTGGTGTTGACTAGCATTAATACAATAGTTTTTTACCGTATCGCACGAACAGGGCATTGGTCGATCAGGGTGTAGTTGATTAACTGTGCTTTTCAATCTTAGTTTCATCCTGTAATGTTGCTTGTAAATTACAAGTTGTAATCTAATTTCAGCTACGGCCTTATTATTACGAAGAAACCGAAACTACTTGGTTCTGGTGAGTCACGTCTACGTCCGGCGACAGCATTTCAACAAGATGAGTGCGCCAGTTCAAACAGCGACGAAGAGGTTTGTAAATGGCTTTTTTGGGGGGGAAGGGGTTGTCTCTCGGAGACTTCAACCCATGTTCGGCGAAGAATAATAATGTACATGTAACACATCGAGGATTTATATAAAACATTTATAACCCTCTTGACTAGCTTCACTGCCTTTATTTTTTTAGACTTTTTAATTTTTTCAAATGACTTCGAATTTTTTTTGGAGTTTTTCATTTTTTTCAAATGACTTCGAATTTTTTTGGACTTTTTAATTTTTTTCAAATGACTTCGAATTTTATTGGACTTTTTAATTTTTTTCAAATGACTTCGAATTTTTTTGGACTTTTTTAATTTTTTTTTCAAATGACTTCGAATTTTTTTTTTATTTTTTAATTTTTTTTCAAATGACTTCGATTGTTTTTTGGATTTTTAATGTTTTTCAAATGACTTCGAATTTTTGGATTATGGCTTATTTCCGTCACCCTTGGTACACAGGTGTGCTACTGAAGATATTTGAATTATTTTTTCACGGTAAATCTACAATTATATACATTTGTGCCGTCATGAGTAATCAAAATTCTTGTAATATGATTGATTCTTTAGTGTTATTTCTAACTAACTTTGCACTGCGGTATTGTATTTTCGCGACACAGGACGACTCGGCTCGGGAGTCCGTTCACTTACAGTACTCCACAGAAATCACTGTGTTATTTCGAGCCAGGGAGTCTCGGCCGAGCAACAGTCGTTTTTGGCGAGTACTGTACATGCTTGCTTAACTATATATTTAACTTCAATTTTTGTTTAACATCCGCTTGAAGTAAGAGTTAAGCTTATCTTTGCATTAGAGCCTAAAACGCGATATAATCTTTTCACGACCGCTTTTAGATTTTCATTGCCAATTGTTACCCAAAAATGAGACTTCAGTTTTAGCTACAGTTACCATCAGAGTTAAATCCTAAAAAATCGAACGAAATTTTGTTCCATTTCAATCGTTATCTTTTAAACGAAAATCGATCGTTTAAACGAAAATTGATTACTTTAACAAATTTCACAAGTTAACAAAAATAAAAAATAATTTAGTTAAAAAATGTTAGTTCGCGTTTAATTTAACGGATTTCGGTTGTGTTAAAATAAAAAAAATTATTTCAATAAAAATGTTAGTTTGTGTTTAATTTATGGAATTTCACTTAAACGGAGTTCGATCGATTGTGTTGTTGTTCAATTTCGCATGTGTTCGAATTTATGTGCGCTTAATTCTAATTGTAACTGCAACTCCAAAAAACTTAATATAAAATAAGAAAAATTTATAAAAATTTTGTTACTGATAAGAATACAGTAGATTATAAGGATCATAGCTCTGTGTAGATATTTGCCGAAGAGTGACCATTTTCCACAATGTATGACTATGCAGTACTCACTAGAAATAAGTGCTGTTCGTTCCATGTTCGGACAACGTGCTTTCGAATAATTTCAAGTTTTGTTCGAAACATGTTCTAATTTTCTTCGAAGTTTGTTCGAGAATTTGTTCGCAGATAAAAAATTATTATTCCAAAATCTGTTCAATGTTTGTTTATCTGAAACTGAACACTCATTTGCGGTGAGTACTGTGTTTCTTGCACTAAACGTAGTGTAGAATTATATCTTGAAATGTAAAATGGTTGAGTTTCCATACGTGTTCGATGTTTATCTATCGTCTTATATGTATATCTATTGTATATATGTCTTATATGTTTATCTATTGTTTTATTTATTTGTGTAACCCGTCCTGTTGAGCCCGTATAGTTTGTACAACTACTAGTAAGTAAGTTATCGTTTTTGTATCAAACAAGGATACGCTGCCGGGTTTTTTATAATACAAAGCTTTTTTCGTTTTTTTTTGAGACAACTTTCAAAAACAAACCATTCGTCTACAACTTAGGACGCCACCTCATTGCGTTCAATCTAAACCCATCTAGTCCTGTGTGAACATGTTCAGTTTATTGTGTGCTCACTAGGCATTCGATCAGATGAGGCATAAACACATTTTTTTGGATCCAAGTAGGATCATGTGTTGTGAAAAATACATACACATACACGCCGTGTGTGATAGTCGTAGAATTTGGTCGTCTTATATTGGATTGGACGCAATGAGTCGACAAATCGGATCGGATCGGACGCAATGTGAACATCATCTTACATTAACGTGGATTTAGAGAAAACCCAATTAAACTACATAATTGAAACGGAGGAAAGTGTAGTTGCTAGTGCAGTTTTATCAAATAACATTTAATTGGATAAAATCGTTTTTGTCCCACTGTTCGTCATATAATTTTTGATCATATTGATGGATTTTCGCAAATTTTTTTTATTCGACGCGTACTGAAATGTAGCTGCTCATCTGGATTTGATGTTGCGCTCCTTCCATGACTTCCTAAATAAATTTCAGAAACTTATGTACGAATTGAAAACTTTTTGATTTTCGCCATTTGGGGTCACCCAAGATTATATTATAACACTTACCAGAGGCATCGCTTTGAAAATGGGGGTTCATCGAGAGGCAAAACTTTGCTGCTATGTATTTTTATCAGAGCAGCCGTTTGTGAGCTATGAACCAAAGTTAGAAAAATACTCCCACAAAAGTGAAATTTTGAAATTTTTTACAAAGCAAGTTTTTTTTAATTTTTTGAGATAAACGATAAAGGCTTGTTCACATGCTCAAATTTTTTGCTCAAATTTTGAGCTCAAAATTTGAATAAATTTTGATCAAAATTTGACTGTAATTTTTAAAGAAAAATGGCAATATTTCAAAATTTGAGCTCAAACTTTTTCAGGTAATACCTCTCGTCTATAATTGGTTACATGAATATTCTTAAAAAGATTGAACAGTGTTTAAACGTTCAAACTTACCACATATGCCAAAAAGATGCTTTCAAATTTTGATCAAAGTTTGAGCTCAAATTTTGATCAAAATTTGAGCTCAAATTTTGATCAAAATTTGAGCAAAAAGTTTGAGGGTGTGAACAGGCTTAAGATTGTAGGTTTTTATTCCATTAAAGCACATTGATTTTATTGTATTATTTCCAAAATTGGTGGGTTATGTACCTTGCGGGATGGTGTCGGAGCAAAATTTGGCAAATTTTGGCACCAAAAATAACCAAATTCTGCTACTTTTTCAATATAGATGTACAGGGGCATTAGAATGTGTTTAGAGGTTTTCTTTTTTGCTGAATACGTTAAAAGCAATTATGGCATTTGTGTGGTATGCATCAAATAAGGCAAGATTTGTGGAGCTACACCGTAAAACACAGTCTTCAAATTATGATTCTTCTTAAAATTTGTAATTTATAAATTTAAATAGTTTCGTTATTTTGATCACTGGAAGAATAAATAAAGAATTCTTCGGATTTGATATATATGGTTAAATAGCAGTAGTTTTGCCATTGCAGTATTGCCGGTGTATAATTGCTATTGAGCGACTTTAAATAGGCTCAAGTACTGGAATTTTGAACGTCGAAATGATCATATTCATCCTAAGCACAGAGTTGTAGTTATACTCGCTCCGTTTCTGTATGGTGTTGTGTATGATAATTATTGTTTAATTAAGTACACTAGTATCTCGCAAGCTAGGGTGAAACGGAGTAAGCGTTGTTTCATTTTTGGGTTATTAAATCCCCTATAACAGGCTGTATTTGATGTATACACCACCGTAAAACCTCCTAAACCATGAACCCATAGAAAATCATTTGTGCTGGTCTCTATATGACCAAACCATCATATTCAGCCTGCCGGAAAACCTATGTAGATAATTCTTGATGACTTGTACGCAATACGTAACCAAACAACTGAAGACAGACTATTTTATGGAAATCTGGATCGTTAACCCTAAAAAATTTGAAAACCCGAAAAGGCATAAAATGTGGGCGTTGTATTTTAGACAATCATAACCAAATTATTGTATTCAGCCTTCAGAAATACATGCACTACTCGCCAAAACTGACCGTAGCATTTTCAACGAGCGACATTCGTGCAAATGGGTCGCTCGAGATTTCGAAACTATTCTAATTAACAGTAAATTCTATTTTTAGAACAAAATTTATTTCGAGCAAGTCGCAAGCAAGGGACAGTCATTTGTGGCGGGTACTGTATATACACCATTCTTGACGAGCTGAACGCAATGTGATCAGAGAAATGAAAACGACCTACATTTTCGAAATCACATTCTTCGACCATAAAACCGTTGAAACTCCACGAAACGGTGTAATGTAGTCGAGTTGGACTTGCAATGCCATCGTATTCAGCTCGCTTTTGTCGAACATTTGCAGAAATACCGATTTTTCAAATTTCGCAGTGTTTTGCTTGTTTTCACCTTACAATGAGTGGCTATTAGGTTATAAAGCGAGCTGAATACGATAGCTTTGCAATCTATAGTCCAACTTGACTACAATATACCGTCTCTTGGAGTTTCAAGGGTTTAATGGTCGACGAACCTGATTTCCAAAATGTATTTCGTTTTAAGAATTAACGCCGTAGCGGCCCAGGGTGTGACCCCACAAAAATCGTGATCAGCAAAATTTTGAAGATTTCGATGATCTGATTCTGCGTGGCGGCCTCCATTTTGCGATGCGAAGCTTGTGTTGCGAGATATGGGCTGCGAAACACTGGTACCTATATGGCTAGATTCTCAAAGATCCCTCAGAAATCTGTCTTTTTTGCTATTTTGATCCGTAACATGCGGTCGGGGCTGCGGGGTTCGCGTGTTTTTATCAAACTAAAAAATGTGTAAATCCGTCCATCCGAAAATGAGGTATGCACGACAGCGACAGACAAAAAATTTTCACTATTTTTCCAATGGCGCCGTCAGTGGAAATACGCTCGCTTCGCTTGCTGCGTTTCAATAATAGTAAATTGCCGCTTAATGTATGATCACCGACCCAATTATCATTGCTCTATAGTTTAATCAGTTTCCTTTTATCTGGCCTTAATAACTTTACACGCACGGTCTGAAATAATAACAAATCATTCACAATCACTTTCTTGGGAATTTCGTAAAAATTCACTAAGGTACAGTTACAGTAGTTACAGAATTAAGTGCACATAAAATTTAACGCAAACGAATTCGAGCGATATCACAATTGATCGAACTTAGTTTAAACGAAATTCGTTAAATTACACGCAAAATAACATTTTATATTAAATTGTTTTTTTATTTTATTTTAACGCAATCCAAATTCGTTAAATTAATCACAAACTATAGATTTTCATTTAAACGAAAACGAGCGAAATCGAACGACATATCGTTTGTTTTTGAGCATTTAATTCTGATTGTAACTATATAATATGACTGATAATAGCTAATATGTGAAGAGGAATAATAGGTCAGCAGTTAGTTTTTTTGTAAACTCTTCGCTTAATATTTATTTATATTCTCTTCCGTAACTGTAATATTTAAGCTGATTATAATGAATGATTTTTGGTTTAGGTGCCAAGTTCTGGTCCTGTTAGCAAGTATGGAAACGTATCTTCAAAACGTATGATTAAAAAGCAAGTAAGTGTACATAGATAGTGGAGGCTGTAAAGCTTGAAATATAGTTAAGCTTTGCTAGATTATTTGCGGAAAGTTGAAATTGGTGTCTAATACATACTAGATACTGCGTTAGGACCGTTGGATTTAGCTCCATTGATTTTCATTATTTGCTTACTAGATCAAACCATGACTAATAATTAGATCAAACGAAATTGATAAGTAGTAAACGCAATTAATAGATATCAATTTATTCTTAGCTGAACTTTGAGCAAATCGGAGTATTCTTTGCATAGTTACATACGATAGCAGTAACACTTGGATGTTTTGATCCGGACACTATATAGTACCGTATTTCATAGCTACAGTACTCGCCAAAAATGACCGTCGCATTTCGAGCGAGCGAGTTCGCGCGAGTCGTGAGCGAGTGGCTCGCTCGAGATTTCGCAACTATTTAAATTAATAGAAAATTCTATTTTTAGAACAAATTTATTTCGAGCGAGTCGCGAGCGAGCGACAGTCATTTTTGGCGGGTACTGTACACATATATTGGGATAAATTCAGCAGTGTCGACTTATCAAAAAACTGTCATACATATTAAAACCATGGTCTTCAATAGAACCGACAATTCCAAACCATATTATGACAACGAAATATCACAAACAGTGAATGGCAATTTTGCTTTTAGCAATTTATGCCGTACTTTGGACGAGATTAGGAAAATATCGACTATATAATTATGTAGATTATATGTACAGCCACTGCCAAAATTTAATCCAAATAGCGCCCATCATCCTTAGGTCGTAACAACATCAATCGATTTTGGCACAAAATTGGTTATTTATGCTCTCTTATTCAATGCTAAAAGGTTATCAGATAGATGTCAGGTCTACAGTTGCAGTAACCCAGGACCCTTTGTACTATGAAAATTTTTATAACATCGCTTTACCGGGTACCACGTTAAAGGTGGAATCCACAATATTCGACGTGATTTTGGTTTAAATGTGGAACTTGTTTGTATCCCAGCTATTGGAAAGTGATGCATACAGAGCAATGCTTCTACCACTACGTACCGATGGTTAGCTGCAATCAATGGCAAAAAATTATAGATACCCGCCTGATCGTTCCCGTTCTATAGCCGTTGCTGTAACAAAACTTTGATTTAGCGTGGTAACCAGCAACAGGATAATCCTGGGCTCTCCAAATTGGGGGGCTGCCATTTTTCGGTTCCCCCTGGTTCAAAACAGGTGCCTCCTGGCAAAATTTTGGGCTCCCCTGTTCACCGTCTCTGGCAAAATGAAAATTTTTTAATTTCCATTCGGACTAAAGTACAAAAAATTTGATCAAAATTTGTACTACAATTCCGTTCTGAAGCCAATAATTCCGCAAATTTTGTCGAAATTTGCTTCTAAATCGCTTTTTCTCTCCATCAAAAGCATTTTGGCAGTGTTTCTGACACGATTTTGGCAAAATGCCCCCTGGCAAAATCGGGCGCCCCCGGTTGGGAACCACGGGGCCCCTTGTTCATGCCCCCTGGCAAAATTTTCAACGAATGGAGAGCTCAGTAATCTATATTTAGCACAAAACTTTGTTATTATTGGTTTCTAATTTAGCGCGTTATATGGTGTGTCTTGCTCTGAGTACTATCTTTTAATCATTTCTACGTGACGGTCACCCATGCCTACGACTTGGAACTACATTTGGATATTTTCATCTTTGACTTCAGGAACTAAGGGACATAACTATTTTTGCCTCATTATGTAATGTATTACCTAGGGCAAGATAATTAACAGTTATTTTTCATGCAGTATTAATCATCTGTTGACGAAATTTGGCTTGCACTATGCGATTTTCTATTTCATGTTATCTAAAACGGGTGTTCTGTGTAATCGGGCTAAAACTCATTCATTGTAATTATTAGAACAATACAGAAGTATCTGCCAAAATACTCTACCCATGGCATCGCTTGTGGGTCGTGGGATCATGAGCTGGGTTTCGGATGACATTGCAGTTTGTTAATGCATTTCAACTTGTACTATTTGATTTTCAATGACACGATATCTAAAACTAATTTTCGCTGTAATTGGTCTAAAGCAGATGCATCGTAATAATTATTAGAATGATAGTATCTTTTAGATACTCTTTACCCATCGCACCGCTCGTGGTTTGTGGGAACAGGAGCTTGGTTTCAGATGATGTGGCAGTAGAAATTGATGTGTTCGGTAGTATTTATACTGTTTTTTTTCTGTTTGTAGGAACAGCGTGAAGCTGAGAGGGCGCTAGAGCAAGATCCGTCCGTATTTCAGTACGACGAGGTGTACGACGACATTCAGTCGCAAAAAATGGGCGCTATCTCTGAGGCCGATCGTTTGGCTGATAAAGAGCGAAAGGTAAGGATTTTTCTAACTTTGGCTTTATAACAAAAAAGTATTATACTTCTTTAAATGGTAGCGCGTACAGTTACAATCAGAATTAAGTGCTATAAAATGGAACGCAGGCGAAAACGATCAAAATCGCAATCGATCGATCGCAACAATATTAGTGACGTGTTGATAATGTGAACGCTGATTGTTCATTTGTGTTTGAAAGTTTCTGAAATTCAAAGTTTCGATTTTACAGCTGTTTTTTTTCGTTAAAATTAACCTAATGTCGTGCGCTATGATTTTATACAGTTATAACCAGAAATGAAGGTAAAATAATCGATAGGTAATTTCGATGGGGTTTCGATTAAGCAAAGTATTGTGATCGATTTCGATAGATTTATAAAACGAAATTACGATCGTTTTCTATTTTGGCAAAATTCGATAAATTTCAAACTAATGTAAAATTTATAGTATTTTCGATTAAATGAAATTTCGGTCGATAGCGATTTCGATCGTTATCGCTCTCACGTATTTATGACCGTGACTATACGATTTGTAAGTGTAAATAAAGTCTTAGGGATAGCCGTAGGATCTTTGAGTTTGAAACTTTTTGCATTCAAAGATTATTGCTTTAACGTTTGAAATTTTGTTTTTTTACGTTAACCGAGTTCTGCTGCCCTGACAAAATACGCAGTCGCAAAGTACAGTTACAATCAGAATTAAGTTCTTATAAAATCTAACGCTAAAATCTAACACAGACGAAATCGAACGAAAACGCAATCGATTGATCTTCGTTTAAACGAACTTCCTTAAATTAAACACAAACTAACATGTTTTATTAAATTTTTATTTTTATTTTGACGCAACCGAAATTCGTTAAATTAATCGATGTGCAGAACGTCACTTCGCGACAGAACCACCAACTCAGAACTGAGACACAGGCTGGGTATCGAACCGATCAGCGCCGCCATGCGATGTAGGAGGCTTCGTTGGTATGGGCGTGTCACCAGAATGAACGATGACAACTGGGTGAAACGATCGACGTCGTTTGTTGTTGAAGGAGCCGTTCTAAAAGGGCGGCCGAAAAAGACCTGGCTCCAATCTGTGACCGAAGACTGCAACGAACTTGGCGTGAACACTGACCTTGTTTCGAACCGACCTGCGTGGAGAAGAGCTATCAGAGGAAACAATCGTCCAACCCAGAATCGTGTGGAACACGGACGTTAATCCGAAAAGAAGAAGAATCGACTTTCGTTTAAACGACGATTTTCGTTTATACGCAAACGATCGAAATCGAACGAAACTTCGATCGATTTTTGAGCATTTAGTTCTGATTGTAACTATAATTTTCGTGCTAACGTAGTAATTTAATGCCTTTCTAGTGGGTCCTTCGCAGCGGATCTTAATTTTTAATTTTGGGATTTCAGGCTATAGTTTAGATTTCTTTGATTCATTGGTTTATATGATTTTACAAATGTTTCGCAACTTTAGAATTGTAATAGGATGTAGGGCATTTTATTTGCTGATTATTGTGCTAAGTGATGATGTAGCGGTAAGAGTAATTTGTACTCATGGTTTATGATACAATATTTGCAAATCTAAACGATTTCGATTTGTCTGTTTTTGTACGTACACACTATACGGAAGTCTTGAACCGTACCTGTGTGAATTTAACTAAAATTTAGAATTGTAATAGGTCGTATGGTAATAGTATTTTTAATTGCTGTGCTGGTTTTTATATGACAAACCTGGTTTTTATTTTTAATTGCTGTGATCGTTTTTATATGAACCGTACCTGTGTGAATTCAACTAAAATTTAGAATTTTAATAGGCCGCACGGTAATGGTATTTTTAATTGCTGATTATTATAATACATAATATAGCGCAATATTAATTTGTACTTATAGTTTATGATGCATCATTTGCAAGCTTAAGCGATTTGGATTTGTTAGTTTTTGTATGTCCACACTATTCATAAATCTTGAGCCGTAACTGTGTGAATTCAACTATAGCTGTGACCATCGGAGTTCCGAAACTACAAACCTCGTGATCAAAGGCTGAGGTCATCTTAAGTCGGTGTCGATTATATTGGAAGCACAATTTTATTTTCAGAATAAATAAATCACACATAAATACAAACTTAAGTTCGAGTAAAACGGTATGTTAGCAGCATAAAAACAGAATTTTAAAGGAAAATACAATGTTCACAACAAGCCAAAAATATCTCGGTTTCCCGGGGTCAAATTAAGAAAATCGAAGTGTCAAAATCCCGGAGTCGGGTGCTCATACAGTACTCGCCAAAAATGACCGTCGCATTTCGAGCGAGCGAGTTCGAGCGAGTCGCGAACGAGTTTCGAGCGAGTGGCTCGCTCGAGATTTCGCAACTATTTAAATTAATAGAAAATTCTGTTTTTAGAACAAATTTATTTCGAGCGAGTCGCGAGCGAGTCTCGAGCGAGTCGCGAGCGAGTGTCGAGCGAGCGACAGTCATTTTTGGCGGGTACTGTATGTCGGTGTCGTGGCGAACCAGGTAATCCTGGATTACGCTCGTTCGACACGGCCGCTTTTAAATAACTGTAACAAAGATCGTTTTTTATGCTCAAGGCTTAGTATAAAAGCACATCGGGTGCACATCTATATTATCGGAATTATCAAAGCATAGATGCCTGGAGCGAGAAGTTGCCGCTCAAACCTACTTTAATCTAATATTCAAAAATGACACGTTCTTTTATTATATTTTTATGAATTCAGGTTTCCATAGAATTTATTGTGTTCTTTTATAATTTCATTGTCTTAACATTTATTATAAGCAAATTGGATTTCAAGTTTTAGCCAAAATATATCGAGAATCTCCTCAAGGCTGCATCTAAACGCCAACGAGATCATGAAGCCCGGGAGGAGAAGAAACACCACAAGTATGATTATTATAACATACAATCCCGGCCAAAAATAAGTGCCGTCGAAATTTGCAGTTGATCAAAATATCGTTTAATCGAAATTTTATATAAATTTGACCATTATTTAATTATTCCAAATTTGAAATAGATCGAATTTGGACTAATCGAAATCGATCAAAATTTCGTTTAATCGAAATCGATCTAAATTGCGATCGCTTTATTTTGTACTTGATGGACTGGCGGTAAAACCAAATAAGTCCATTCGATTGTTCGCCTTTTCAGATATGGACGTTCAAATCTTACGATAAAGTGTAACGGAAAGGCACAGTTGTTTTGCAATTTCTATTAAAAATACGCAGGCAATTCTTTCATTTCGAGGGCGATACCGACAATTTGGCGTCATTTGGACTTATTAAGTTTGCCTCTGATATATTTGGTAATCCAAGAATAAGTTGTTCTGTGAATCGCATTAGCTTCATACAAACATAAAACACGCATTGTCAGTCGATGTAATCAGTCGGGTCCAGTTTTGGAGTCGTGATCATTTGGGCTTGCGTCCTCGGGAATATTCTCGTAAAATGCTGAATATTCCTTTGGTATATCACTTGACTGGAATAGTGGGACTAAATCATTCTTTTTTGACAATCAAATCGGTTTGCTCAGAACGATACAGTCGTTGTAAATAAAATCGATAAGCCATGACAGTTATATTGTAGTCGACGTGTTTGAAAGTTGTATAGTCGTATTTTGATGTGGACAGGCCTTCATAGGTGTTTTGTCGTATTATGATCATCAAATCTATCGTGGATAGAGTCAACTTCTACGTCAGTGTGTCCGGGTTCGAAATATGTGAAGCGAATAAATTGCCCAGTTCGACACACAGTCAACGCGTAACGTTGCAACAATTATTGCAACAACGACTGAATTTTGTTCTACCCAGAGCAGGAGTTGTCGTACGGCAACATTCGTAACTGGCTTTCCATTTTTAGCTCCACTGTTCAAGCCTTGTTATCTGCTACAAAATTATCATTATTTTGTTTTGTTGACATCTCGATTGTCATCATTGTTATAGTCTCCATAATCTACATAATCTTCTCGCTATCGTCTGAAGTGTCGCTTCCTGATACATCGTTTGCCTTTCGTTGATATCAATATAGATGCAGACTTATTTTACCTTAAGGCTGCCGGCAACTGTCAGCGCTTTTCAGAATTTTAAGGATAGTGTAAAGTCCATATTTCAAACAGTGTTTCAGATACTCGTTTTCGCTGAAATGTCTCGTATGTTTAATGGGCTATCTACTGGTTTGGTAAGAGCCGTCACAGATTGTTCTTGTTTCGTAGTATTTTTCTGGGTACATTTATTACTGCACAGGATTAATTAGGCTTATGTATATTAGTCGGGCCTTTTTTATCTTAATGATATGCTTTAAACAGCGCCTTGATGTGCATCTAGACCAATAAAATGCAGTCGTAACAACGTTTTTAGTCGAAGCCTTTTTCTAAGAATAACATTTTCACGTGGATGAACTTTGCTATTTAACCAGTCTAAGTACTAAGAGAGTACTCGAAATTGTTCCCTTTCAAACGACTAAATCCACCTATCGATGAAAATAAACTAAACTACTCCATTAAATTTTCTTATTACTTAGATTTTTCTGGAATATTATTGTTGTGTTTTCCGGAAAATATGTCGACTGTGCTATATTCATAGAATTACAATGAAAATAAAGTAAAATATATCAGAGTTCGAAAAAACACAACAGCTGTTTAATAATTGCTATTCACGAACTATTCAGTAACACTTCGAATTTTTCGTGAACGTTGCTTTTGTTTCTATCCACAATTATTATAATATCAACGTTAAATAATTGGATGTCGAAGGAATATTTCTCGAGCAACAGTCTAGGCTAAATTTTAGAAAAATTGTTAAATTGCTAAAACAGTGCTATGAGTTAAAAAACTATTCTGTTTCTCTATTTTAGTTTCTTATTGCTGCAGGCAAAATATGTTTTAACCGCAGTTTTCTTAGTCAAAAGTGTTATTTCCAACAGGAGCTCAAATCACATTTTGATATAGACGAGGAGTGCTATGTAATTATTTCATTTTTGAATTTGGTATTTAGGGAACGTAAAAAAGAAGGTGAAGAATTTGCGGACAAAGAAGTTTTTGTAACTGCTGCATACCGAAAGAAAATGGAAGAAATGGCAAAGTACGAAGAAGAGGAACGTCGACGTGAAATGATCGACGGTAATTCCAGAACTTCAGTTCTTAATGAATCAGTAAAGTTAAGCTATGCTCCCGATCATGACCTTCTATCATGAGCGACTGGCGATCGCTTGTTCGGCGTACCCCAGTCATCCGTCAATATAAAAGCGAACATAAAATTTGGGATTTTGGGCAATCCCAAACGCTATGTAACAAAAATAGCCTTATTAACAATTACTGCTATAGCATTACATAGCCGATTTGTGAACGTTTGACATTAATTTGAGTTGGGAAAGTTTTATTTTATTGTCGAACAAAAATTTCCCCGTTTGATGTTTTAAAACCTGTACATCACATCTAATGTTCGCGAACTACACGTATTATCAATAATGAAATGAAATGTATTAGCGTAACGAAAAAAATGGAATGCGAGTTGCACGTTGTGCATTATGAAACGAATTTGTGGCCAAGCAGCAATTAGCTACATTGTCTTAGCGAACATAAATTTCACCATTTTTCAGTCAGTCGCTATTCGCTCGCGAACGTAAATTTTTTAATTTGGAATTTTGTCTATTGCAATGAATGCTTTGTTCGCTAGCAGCGTTCTGGCATAGTGTCAAAAGAGTATGGTACGAGCGCAGCTTAAATTTGCTGATTCATAAAGCATTTCATTTATGTAGTTTTCAATCTAGGAACATCGGTGACATGCTGTAGTAGTCTAAACAGTCACTTTACTTAACATGTTTTCAAACCATCTCGCTTCATTCCTAGAACAAAATATTGATGACTATGTTGAAAAATAATTGTTAGATAATACAACTAGATAAATGCGAACTACCGATGATTGTTGGTAATAGGAAAGTTGGGCTTGTACCCGTGTGCCTACTGCAAAAGTGTGTGCCAATCAATTTTAGCCAGGTTGAGATTAGCTTTACAGATAATACCTTTGGAAGGCTGACGGGTGTCAGAGACTCTTGCATATTTTTAATTAAGTTCGCCCTATGCCCTAGAGTATCAATGAAACATAATAGAAAGATAATCATGAAGTATGTACTTGATACTGTTATTAGTATAATAATTGAGAAACAGTACATAGTTCACGGTTAAATGCATAATGCTTACCGTTTTCCTTTGTCGGTAAAAACGGCCACGATATTATTGCGCTAAGAGCATCACGTCGGTCTTGGGGTTTCTGATCATGTGTAGATTCAGAAATAGGTTTTCCAACTACTAAACCGCCATTGTTATATTACGCTTTACATTTATAATAACTGTAGTAGTAACAATTGTACATTATAACAGCATTGTTATTTAATACATTACTTAAAACGTCTTTTTCGTTACTAAATTGTTCACATGTCGTAAACAATGCTATTCATTTATTACTCAGTATTCGTGATACGTGTTGCATATTATTTAGTAAAACTCAGAAAGTCGCAGTTAATTACGTTTGCTGAAACCTGAGTTAAGTACATACGGAACGAATGGAACATTATTAAGACATATTTTTCAGTCAGACCCTCTCAGGGCATCACTGGACACTTTGTTTTATGGTTCACTCGAGTGGAAGAGTTACTGACAACTTCGGTGGACCTAGTAGGCTCAACCTTTACTTTAGGTTAAACCCTGTAATTTTTGGAGTGGACTAACTTGCTTTCGAAATATTCTCACAAAATTTGACCAGAGCGTAGTGTAACGTAAAGGAGATTGTGTGTTGCAGGCGTGAAAGCTTTTAAATTCCATGTGTTTGTTATCAACTATAACTCGAGAGCCACTTAATCAATTTTCATGATATTGGGCTTACTCGAACCGGCGTAGATCGATTAACCGTGTATATCTTCGAACCTTTCTGATTTGAGATGTGGTTCCTGGGTCAAACGTTAAAATGTGGGTTTTTACCCTATTTGGGTAATCGTCACGGAAGCAAGGTTATTTTATTTTAACTGTCAAATTTACGTGGTACGCCATAATATTACGTTTTTTGATTTGAGATGTTTTTGCATGTCTACAAAAACGCCACAATGCGTTTTAATTAGTTTGGTTTTTCAGAAATGACTGACGTAAAGAAGCAGAAAGATTTTGGTGGATTTTATCGCGTTATGCTCGAACAACGTACCTCGCGAAGTAATAACGACGCACAAGGCCCGGGGTAAGTTATAATTATGTAAAAGAAATTATAGCTGTGAACAATACGTATAGAAAAGCGTTTTGGCAAAATGTCGACAACTGAATAATTTTCATTTAAACTTATAAATAAGAGCGATTATGTTGATTTAACAGCGAGTGCTGCAAAAACTGAAAGCAGTGAAACCTTGCTGTAACTCTTTGCGGTTGTACTTTGGAATTAGAGTGTCGACATAAATTACAGTCATGTCGGTAAGTGAGTGGAAGCGAAATCTGTCGAAATTTTAATCGAAATGAATTGGAAGTTCGGTCAGCTACAATAGATTAATTTGCACTATTCCTGGTCGTAACTGTAGTTCGATCGCAACGTAATACTGTAAGCGTCGGTTTGGCTACAACAGTTCCACATTTGGTCAACCTCATCGATCAGCCATTTCAAGTTCATAGCTTTTAATTCTAAAGTAAATGCAGGTATTAATGGTGTATTGGATAGCTAAAAGCATAATGAATGAACACGAAACGTGAACGAATGTTAGAGCGTTCGTTTACAAATGAACGTAAATATTGAAATGAACATTATGTTTGTGCACGAGTATTTTTACGTTCGTTTGCTAACGAACGCAAACGCAAACAAACATTGTAACGGTCTCATTTATAAACAAACGTTGTTACTTTCGTTTTTTGTGCACTTATTTTTATCGGCTACTGCATGTACTTATATGGAGTTTTAATTACAAACCATTGGGAAGGGAGGATGATGAAGTCTGAAGCTTACCTGTAACCAAGTCACTGCTATATCAAAAATACTACAGCTGCGTTACACGTTCAAATTTTTTTGCTCAAAATTTGAGTATAAAATTCGAAATTGTGAACGCAGCTTAATAATAGGCGTTAGTTGTTCAGGAATATATGATATAAACGAACGAAAACATATCGTACTTGTTTTTATATTTATATGCACCGTATGTAGATGTATGTACTGTTTAATTGGTGTAGCCTGCGAAATATTACAACAGCTCTTTGCAGTATATTGTCAGAAAAGCGATGTTATGCAATTCAGCATTATAATATACTCGTGTTTTTAGAAACTTGTCAGTTCATAGTATTTCTTCGATTTCCTGCAGTATACCGTACAATATTTTTTCAGATGTTGTGATGTAAAACTAGAACCAAATGCAGCTCCAGCCGATAGATGCACGCCATCAGATGCAGGGACACATAAAACTGGACGTTTTGATGAACCCGAACGAAATACAGACGAAAAACCCAGCACCTCATTTAAGAAGACCAAAGCGGCAGTATCAGAATTCACAACAAAAGCAAGAAAATACCGCAGTGCGCAGCAGCGCGTTTCGGACGATAGTGACGATGATAATGATAACGGTCCTAATTCAAACAGGTCGTTTATTGAGTGATTGATTAGTTAAGTGGATTGATTGATGTACATAATTATTGATTGATTAAAAATCATATTTAAACCGAATACCGCACTGTGCACCAGTGCGTTTCGGACGGTAATGACGACGACAATGATAAGGGTCCTAATTTAAGCAGGTTCGTTTATTGAGTGATTGATTAGTTAAGCGGATTTATTGATGTACATAATTATTGATTAATTAAAAATTATATTCAAACCGAATACCGCACTGTGCACCAGCGTGTTTCGGACGATAGAGACGATGACAATAAGGGTACTAATCCAAGCAGGTTCGTTTATTGATTGATTGATTATTTAAGTGGATTTGTGCAATAGTAAACTTATGATGCGCGCCCAACCATCCTCTTTTTACACCATATACAAAACGTTGTTAGCGAACAAAACTTGGATTTCAATAGCCGTATCCAATTTCGACATTTTTCAGTTCCATAACGCCATTAGCGAATACAATTCGCCCCCTGTACTTTAACATCAATGCGCGAGCATTTTCAAATTGTATGGGATATGAAACGGACTAATTTCTGTTCTTTAACGCAAAAATGAAATTTGTGTTCAGTGAACAATTGAATGGCAATCGCTTTTGTCAAAAGAGGATGGTAATGGGCGCAGACTAAGTTTACTCATGCATTATTGATGTACATAATTATTAATTAAAAATCAAATTCAAACGCAACAGCTCAAAATATTTTATAATGGGCAATTTTGCATGTTTTCCTGCAGATTGTGATTTACGAATCGGTAGATTTATATTGGAATCGGTTGCTATGGCGCTACCGACTATGACCAGCGTAAATGATTTATTAACATCCTTGCAGTCATTATTGATTTTGTTGGTTCATACAGTTTGCCGAGAACATACATAATTTATTTATAAGCTCTGCGAATGCTTATAGACAAATAATTTTGAAAAACATTACCATATAAACAGGTTACAATCGGCTGCAGAAAAGCCGATTGTGAACAATATATGCACTAATGTTAGTTATCTGCAAAGTATCATGTTGCCACATGATTTAAGTTCGTCGAGTTTCATTACGTGAAAGGGGAAAGTGGTTAGCATAATTTTGCACTGTTTATTGATTTGAGGACATTATGATGTGAAACAACGATTAAACCGACGTAATAAAGAAATTGCGACGTTAATAATAATTTCGATCGTATTTTTATATTTATATTTTCTTCTCTAGATCGCCGTTGGCCAAAAAGCGTCATACCATTTATTCGTCGTCCTCGTCTGGTTCCGAAGTCGATGAAAAGCAAACAAGTATATCACCGGATCTTCCAGCGGGATTGAGTTATGTCAACATGAAAAAACCAAAGTCCGAACAACAAACCGGAAGGTTGGTGGAAATTTGTCGTTTATTTAGAAATTTCGGATCATGTTAAGTTCCTACCAGCGTTTCATGTCTAGTTTTAGCCGCGTCTAATAATGATATAATATATTGCCTCTCTCATCCTAAGCTAAAATCCAATTTTGAGCCAAAGTATAACGCTAAGACGAAATCAAAACGTAGGCTACGTTCACAATAATTGAACTTTCGATTTTCGCCGCATAGTACACACTAGAGCATCCAGCGCTGAGCAGGGTGGGCGGCCGCACCGCCCGTCAGAGTATTGACGTACCACACAAACGTTAGGAAAATTTAAGAATATGTAGTTAAACAGTTTATACGATAAAAAATATTTTGAAAAAAATTATTTCGAGACGTAATCGTAATTTTTAGCGCGCTTTTTACATTAATTTGTTTGATTTGTGTTCGAAGTTCTTTCTTCCGAAACTGGGACATACGTTTTTGGTCGAATACAGTACTCGCACAATTGACCGCTGCTCCATGGTGGCTCGTTTGTTGTTAAGTTGTTGCTCGGTCGTAACTTGCTCGTGGGGAAATACAGTTTTATTTTGAAACTTACAGTAAATTTATTACTAACTCGTTGCTTGCTCGCTTGTAAGGCGTGAGCCAATAATTGTGGCGCGTACTGTATTGTATGTATGTACATGCCATATACCCTAGCGGCAGGGAGTAACTGGATTCTGGTTCCAGTTTTGGCAAAAAAGTTCAGCTTCCGGTTCTGTCTAATTTCAGTTACACACTGCCTAGCGGCACACTTCAATATTATGTCATAATCTATGCATTAGTAACGAGTATGCTGTAATTATTACGTATGTTATAGAGATTGTCAAATAGAATGCTAGGATGGATCGATTCTATCTGGAGATTTTTTGGTCCAAATTATTCTATTCACCAAATGTGCAGTATTAAAAATGTGTATTATTTTCGTAAGTGAAATGCGTTCAGGTAAGAAGAATAGCAGAAATTCGTAAATAGCAATTGAACACTGTTAGATTTTTTCCGAGCGCCTCGATAAATTGTTTGCTTTTATGTTAGCTGATTGGAATTTGTTTAATTTTTAATACTGAAAGGCCGTGGTATATAATGCTTCTGTAATTTGCGTAAAGGCATTTAATTCGGTAATGACAGTGACAAGACTACATAAAAATAATTCATAGCAAAGCTTAATAACCTTGTTTTAATATAATATTTTTAGCTGTTCTGTTTAATGTTGCTTTATTTTTATTGTATTAACGTAAGTGCCGTCGTTACGCGTTTAGCATAAAAACATGTTTGCTTTTTAAGCAGGAAACAGGTTGACAACAGAAGCGATGAGGATTCGTCAGATGAAAATTCGGAGGACAGAAATAGAAGCCACGAGCAGCATCGGCAAAGCCTGAATGGCGATGATGATGAACAAGCCGAATTGGTATGTCCAGTACGTTTTTGAGATAACCGTCGCATTTCGACGGAGCGAGTGGCACGGTCGTGATTTTGAAACTATTTAAATTAATAGTAAATTCTAATTTAGAACAAGTTTATTTCGCGCTAGTCTCGAGCTGGTCGCGGCGAGCGACACTCATATTTGGCGGGTACTGTACATATGTAGTCAATTATTGTTGTCCATTACATATATGATATTGTGGGTACATGTTTCGGTAAAAGTTATATTGATGATGATTGAATGATTTTTCTTTTTATTTCTATACTTGTAAGAAATTAAAGAAAGTCCCGGAAATTGAAATTATTAAAAATGCGAACAAATAAAATTTTGAATGTGTGAGTTTATTTGGTAATCGTAAAGATTAATTTCTTTTAAGTGCAAGTAAAGTTAACCTGCGTTATCTGACCATAATAATTCATTATTTTGAAAAGCTTACGTTATTGAACAGTTTCTAGTCAGTCGAAATTACGTAAGTATGTATTTTCTGTACGCAAACATCAAAATTGGACGTGAAGAAATTTTATCGTAGTGGAAGTAAAAAGGATTATGTTAGCGATAATCACTGATAAACTGTAGGACGGCTTCGTTTATGCTGTCACCGTTACTATGTGTTTGCAAAGAATAGCGAATCCTAATTAAAACTGATACACGCCATGGAAATATTACCGGCGAATTGAAAAGCGCTAATTCACGACTGCCAATGAATCGAATCAAATCTCTTACTTATTCCATAACATTTTACACATGGACTCCACGTCGGACTTGGCAAATGTACATTATGTAGGATGGTTGGTGGCGCGAATTGAAAAGCGCTAATTCACGACTGCCAATGAATCGAATCAAATCTCTTACTTATTCCATAACATTTTACACATGGACTCCACGTCGGACTTGGCAAATGTACATTATGTAGGATGGTTGGTGGCGCGAATTGAAAAGCGCTAATTCACGACTGCCAATGAATCGAATCAAATCTCTTACTTATTCCATAACATTTTACACATGGACTCCACGTCGGACTTGGCAAATGTACATTATGTAGGATGGTTGGTGGCATCATCATTAAGGCATTAATTTTAGCGTGGCTGTAGCATTACCTTAATTTTGGCTTTACCTTAATTCTGTTTATATTTTGTCTTTATCTGAAACGAATTCCATGTAATGAAGATGTATTACGTTTAGATTTAAATGTATGTATGTAATTTCATGTCACTGGTTTTACGGTGATCGTGTATCCACAGTACCTGCCAGAAATGACCGCGAATATAAGAGCGAACGAACATCAAGCTAGCCGCACTAATATTTATATTCAGTACTGTATTTGGTTTTATTATTTATAGGAGACACAAGAGTCTGAGTCGCTGGAACTTTTTGAGCGTCAAGAAACTGCTGAAGAAAAATTGGAAAGATTACGCGTGTTATTTGCGCGCAGAAACGACGAAGCGTCAATTGAAGCCTACCGTGAACGATATTTTAAACGTGTTCAGCTAAGAAATAATATTATGTCTGCTGATGCTAAAGCATCTGCTTGATGTCGGTTTTTTAAAAATTATTGCTGATTTTGTATTGAAGACGTTTACTGTAGTTACACAAAAAGGATACGTATGTAGTAGATGTAGAAATCGAAAGTCGTATCATAGCAACAGAAGCTTCTTGGCAGTCGGCTGTCTATTGACCCGTTGGCCGACTATTTGCCGGACAGTGGGTATAATTTGACTTTAAAGCCTGCCGTTGTTCAACACTTGGCCTAAGTATGTATATATATTTGAACTTATTGTTGTGAAAGTTTTTTCACCAATCACAATATTGAAAATTTCTATCAAAATTATTATTGTATTTCCACACCAAGACAGCTATATATAGGTTTTTTAAGGTTGAGGCTGATATAATATTTGTTATAGGTGTATTATTTTCTCGGGGGCCACATCGTCAGATGTACTCATATTTGAAATTTGTCCTCAAATATCTTCAAATTTTGGACTAATTAATAATGTTTCTGCTTTTCAGGACATGTCACATACAGGGGGAATAACCAGAACCAGCAACCGGAACTGTCCTTTTAAACCTGAACTGGAACCTGGTCATCGAGATTTATATAATATAGTAAAGCAAATGAAAGAAATGGAGGTGCTATGAATTTAAATTGTGTTTAAAATAAATCTTACATGGCATCTGATGTATTGCGTTGACGTTATTTTCTCTGCGTGAGTTTGAAGGGGCTGATGAAGTCAATAATCTAGATCAAGATTCTGTTTATCGGTGTTTTGGTCTGTCAGCGCAAAAAATGCTTTCCACTATACATCCGTGCCTAAACTGGACCACATTGGATGTGCTTCCCACGCATGGAGCGTAGACTAGGCAATTCCGCTTTGTCTGTTATCACTTTCATGTTTGATCCATTTTATTCTCGTAGAAAACTTGAAATTGTAGGTTTATCCCCGTTTTAAAAGAAAATATCTCAAAGCATATGCTATAATTTCTGAGCAGAATGCTATAAATGAGACAAACTGATACTGCTCCGCGCATATTTAATATAATCAATTCGTTACAGACAACGCAGTTTCTGGGTACTTTGCAGATATGGTATATATACTTAACTTCAATTTATACAGATTTACAAAATTTGCAGGCACACTTTCTTTTGCTTGAGGTAATTGATGTTTAGACAAACTTATATCATTGTAAAATACTAATTATTGTATGATGTGGCATAATGTTCAAGTGGAAAGTTCTGGCTAACTACTTTTAATCAATCCACACTTTGTTACGGTCATCAAATAGGACCATTTGAACTCGTGCACACACCGCTGATCTCTGAATTGGCAAAACTGCTACAAGCATCCACCTGGCTTTTTTTTAAGTAAACATAAGCTGAAGATGAACAATTCCTACATTGACAAAATGAAAAATTCCAGTTGATATTTGTTCTACTAATACTTTATTTGCTGAGTTATTGAGCGGAGCTCGGCGAAGCCGAGCGAAGCGTTTTTATTTTCAGTCTGGGAGTAAAACGGTCGATGTCCGTCCGTTCGTTCGTTCGGCCGACGGATCTCAAGAACCACTGAACCGATTTTAAAAAACTTTTTTTGTTTGAAAGCCTATCATATTGTGAGAGTGTGCACCTGACATTTGGGATTAAAAAAATTTGAGTGGTTAAGTAGTAATTAGCTAATTAGTTATGCTTATGCAGCTAAAATAGGGAATTTTGCAATATTTGGGTTATTTATTGAAATAGAATCGTTTCGATCAAACCATTATAGGGTTTTTTGGGTCGAAGAATTCAAATATATTTTTACCAATGATAAGGCCCTATGCCCAATGCAGAGTAGTTATTTGAAGAACATAAAATTGAGTACATTGGTAATGCCACAGTCCAAGCTCCGCTCACAAAAATGTATTTCCACTACCGACTAGTAATATTTTTTGTTTGGTTATATCGTCGGTCGAAAGGAAAAAGGTCTTAAGTGCCATATTGACCCAAATACGTAATATCGACACTACCTTATAGAACTTAACATTCTGCATCTAGTGAGCTGGGTTAGAAGGCCGTAAGTGCCATATTAGCAGAGTTATTTATCTATGTGTATTACGACCTTTTCTGCAATGTCTATCGTTTCTGACAGTAAAGGGCGTAAGTGCAGTTATAACTTACAAAGGCCCTTTGCTTTCTTGGCAAAATTGATCAGAAAGGGCGTAAATGCCAAATTTGGTGCCTACACCATATTTGAAAATAATTGTCAAAAGGGCGTATGTGCATGTATTTGGCACTAACGTCCTTTGCGATATAGCATTACAATGAGCCTTCCGATAAAAAGTGGCACATAAGCCATTCCGTGTTTAGCTTAACTGATTCCTTCTTTGTGGTTGAACAGTAAACTTCCCCTCATAAAACGTATTGCCGTGTCCATACCTGTTAAAAAACACGTTAATCCTGCCATCGCAGTATCTCCGGTTCACTGCAAATAAGTTATACCTAATTTTTTTCCGAAGTTATGATCAGTCTGAGTATTTGCATTGGCTATTATCTGATTACGCCTACATAGGTGGATGATGAGT
>JASANE010016081.1:0-13424 GCA_030248225.1 Trileptium ribeirensis | reverse complement strand
GCCAATAAATTAACCGCCACAGGATATAACTCAATTAATAAACGAATTAAAATTAGTTTCTGCCGTCGGCGTTCCATTTTCAGCTCAGACATAATAGACCAAGATAGCTAGGACTCATGGCACCCCTGAAAATATTACGTTCGCCCTCTCCCTGAGAAAACTCATTTTGACTTTTGCAATGGCTATGAAAATTTCACGTAATGAAACTATGGAATATTTTGTAAATATAAAAAATTTCGCACGCCCCTCTTGCCTTATATGCCTTGCGTCACTTCACCTCTTCTCAAATAGAAATCTGGCTACCTGCGTGTGCATAGGCAAAAGCAGCGATATTCGCAACTAGTTGGACTATATTTTTTAGTATAATGGGTTATTCTTCTTTGGTGTGGATTTAGCACAAAAAATTGCAATTGAAGATCCAATTAATTTACAATCTTATGTTCTTTTTTAGCAATCTCCGAAGAAAAACTGTATTTAGA
Organism: Trileptium ribeirensis; assembly: GCA_030248225.1. NCBI lineage: Eukaryota > Metazoa > Nematoda > Enoplea > Enoplida > Thoracostomopsidae > Trileptium > Trileptium ribeirensis. The sequence goes on along the minus strand of JASANE010016081.1, from coordinate 12,945 downwards.
AATTAATAAATGAATTTCGCGTTAAAATATTTTGATACAATTTTAGTAATAAAAATAAAATTATATAAATAAACGAAAGTCAAAAATAAAATGGCTTTGGTGGTCGGTCGTTCCGTAGGTTCAAATATGCTTTAGTTAAATCTTATTGTTACACAAAAATTTGCATGTTAAAATTTCCAAAGAAATAATTTAAATTTAGCTATCAATAAACGGTTGACGATTTGGAACATCGTTTTAGCTCACCCGTTATAGTAAAAATCTGGTCTAGAATTCTAATATACTGAGCTTAAAAGAGTACACAAGGGATGGCTAGGGAGCTAAGCCCCTCCAATCTCAGGCTCCGGCTAGTTTAAACTCTTAAGATATATTACGAAGAACATCAATTAGTAATCGCTAGGTCCCTCCCAAATTAGATGTGAGAACGATAAAGATTGCTCGTTAAGAAATTGCTTAGGCTGGAACCTCGGTTCGGCTCGTTGCGATTCATAAAGGCAGGTTCGAAGCTCGATCGCTTATAGACCAGGCTCGGCTCTAGAGACGAGCAAAGCCGAGCCAAAAGGATCGATTCTCACCCATACTCCCAAATACAAATTCGTTTGCTCGGCTTGGCTCTACATATTCTTGAGTCTCTGCTCGTCTCAACCGCTTATAGCCCAGAGAGCCAAGCGAACGATCCTAGATTCTCACATCTACTCTCAATTACAAGGCCCCTTTCAAACATTGGTTTTGGCTACGCTTATAATTGAGTCAACAATTAAGTTTTCTTTTGAACTTGACGATGGTGCTATACTTTCTTTTTCAAATATTTCACGTCTCTCCTTAAAAATAATATACGACAAATATATTCGAAAACATAATTCTAAACGACACGTCCCGCGAGAATTGAAAATATGAAAGATAGAAACCAGTTTGACCAATTGTTAAAGTTTTGAAAATTAAAATTTTATATTTTTTATTTATTTACACGCAGATATAGCAATTTATGTATGTTTTTCTTAAATGTATGTTTCTAATAATTTTGTATTTGTATGCTTTAAGGTATCCTAGTTCTTTGCCATATATATTCGAGAAACATTACATTGTGTTAGCAGTTGCAAGCAAAATTTTGTTTTATAGCTAATTTTTATTTTACAAAAGGTTGCAAATTTTGACTAAATGACAAAGAAATGAATTTGCATTTTTAAATGCCAACAAACTACATTTCTACGAAACTATAGAATAGAAAACTTCTGATTTCACTTTACGAGCTAATGTAATCTTCGGAAATTAAATTGAAATCACGCAGGGGTATCTCGAACTATCCGCACTAAACTTTTCTTTTCCTAACCACATATCAAAAGGGTTCGATGCCATGGTAAATTAGAAAAAATTGGATATCTTCAACACATATGTATTTCTGCAATCTTGGTCATCACAAGAATAATAGACCTATTAGATTTGAACTATCAAACAAAATCCTTTTTTATGGCCTAAATCGAGCTGTGCCAGTGTTGTAAGCTTTCACTAAACAACAACGTCAACTGAGTACAGCTAGATTAGCGAGTAATTGTAACAATGGGAAATTTAACCGAATAGAAACATGCACCCAAACCGGTAGAAATTTTTGAAAAATAATTAATTTTATACCGATGAATTTAGAAAAATTATTGTTAATAGGTGTTTATTCAATAATCGGAAAACTACCTTTATGAGTAAATATAAAAATTATGTCGGTTTACATATTCTAGAAGTTTTCCTTATTGCGAAATACAAAAAACGGAAAATTACATTACTATAAGAAGTGGGCAGTTATTTACTGGGTTAGTAAAGCTTTTACGTGCGTTTGAGCAAATAAATTATATTGAAATCTGCGCTAAGCTTTTGCCTTGAAGAATGAAAATTTTAAGTATGAAACTAGCCACGGTCTACATTGGTTTCTAGCTTAATGATCAATTAGACAGCTTCATCCGATTGGCTGCTTTAGTAAACATTGGAAGACCAAAAGGCAACACTCTGATAAAATTTGATTAAAAGAACATTATTCTACAACAATTGACAAATCCTATCCAAAACTAATAAATTTTTTTCGGCAAAAATTATTTAGCTTATTATGTAATTTCTTTGTACCGTCCGATGCTGACGAATAAAAATCCTATTTCAAACCAAATTATCTTAAATATTACCACTATAGTCCATAACCATAATTCCGAGTGCTAACTAACCTAGCTAAGCTAACCAGGAGCGGGGCCTTTGCCTGAGTCAGACTCATAATCTCCACTAAAAATGTAATCATAGTAACTTTACATGTTTTAGCAACAATATGCAAGTTAAATTGGCAAATGTGAGACGCATACGTTTCTGTTCAGGCCGTAAAATCGTTGATATGCTGCGGAAGTTGCGGAATTTTTGAAACACGCATTTACAATTTTAGTTATTGATATTCTTCAAAATTTATAAACTCCGAGGTTAAAACATTTATGTTGCCAAATCATTCTTTTTAGGCTATAGACTTGTATTATTTATTTTAACAATTCTTCGAACAAATAAATCTATTTTAAAGATGCAGGTACCGTTTGATTGGCAGCTTTGCATAGTCTTCGGCTTAGATTGTAGAATATACATGCTCATAGGGGAGAGGAGATGATAACCCTGTACCCGGCCGCCCCTCTCTCCCTCGGGGGACACGGATCACACTCCTGGAGGTAGCATCATCCTTCCTAACGCTCCGTATTCTGTCACCTCCCTTCGTGCGGCGAAAATTTTGTCACAAAATCGGCGGGAAAAACTGCAGAAATATGCCGAAATTCAGTGAGGGTTTGGCTAAAATCAGCGGAAAATTTGGAAAAATTTAGAAAAATTTTGAGTCCAAAATTCTACAATTCATCATCCCGCCGACCACCTGATCTTTCCCTAGGAAGCCTAAGGTCCTCAAAAGCGACCGCTATTCCCCGGGACTTCGGACCACGGGCATGTATGGCTATAGAATTTGGTTTCGCTGGCAGACAACATTGAAAATTTATCACCGAAAATGCTAGATTTTTGGTTTGTCCAGCAATTCAGCGATACTCACTGACACGAAACTTACTCCTCTTTCACGACGTACCCCAATATTAGCTCGCTAATTGCCCAGCCTATTATTATTTTGTAAAGTTAATTAAATATCGACTAAATACATCTAACTATTTCGTTTTAGCAAAAACTTCGGAATAGAAAACCTCAAAAATCTTTAAGGTTCATCAATGGAATCAATCATGTTCAACAGTTTCGCGAACAATAACTAAACTTCATCCTGGGTTCCTTGTGACGGCGCATTATTGTGGATCCGGCCAAAACCGTCTCAACTCAGTCACGAGTATTCCTTTTAGATTCAAAATTTCCAAAACGTTGAGCCAAACAGTTATAGCACAAATTTTTATCGGATTGTTAAAAGAATAGACCGAAACACTTGATAAATTTATTGTCCGACGTCAGAAAATGCATTGGTTGCAAATTGTATTTTATAAAAAGCGTTTGTTTTCACTCGCTTTGCATAAGATGAAAGATGACAAGTTATTTGACGCTCGGCATTAGTTAGCTGTCACCCTTTCGCTGTTGTCTTCTTAACCGCTTTATTGTTACAACACAAGTTTTGTCGATAGCTGCGTGATGCCGCGTACCGATAGCAGCTAACTGTGTGACACTCTCCTTTTGTCCAAATGTTGTTTCCAACTTCAGCGGAAAAAGCCACGTCGACAACATTGTTGTATAGCAGTGAAATAGTGCTCTGAAACATTCGTATATGAAAATGTTTCATTTTCAATGTTGAATTTTTCTTATTAATTCTTCAACTTAGATTTTTTTCCAACAAGCTCATTTATTTTATTTGTAAAGTTTTAATTTTTGCTATAAATTCTTCGATTTTTACTTTCAATTTTTGCTATAAATTCTATGAATTTAGCTATATATTTTTCAATTTTTGTAATAAATTATTGCGTCAAAATGTTAGACTTTTGCTGTAGATTCTTTCGTTATATGAACATATTTTAAATTTTTGTTATAAATTCTTTAATTTTTATATTAAATTGCTATACATTACGATTTTCCGTTTGCGGTCTCAGGATGTAATTGTGTTTTTACAGTCAATATAAATTGCACTAGGAAACATTTCTTTTACTTACTAGACACTTATTCTTAGACATCTGTTGTTGATAAGCAAAGTGTTAAACAATGTTAGCTGAACCTTATATATAGTTAAACCATGATAATTCAGAATTCCCGACTATAACTTTCGGTGGATCCGTACTAAATTTAACTGGAATAATTTAGCTAGTAGAAACAGTTTCCAACATGTTTAATTAACGCGACATTTCTGGCTTCTTGAATTTGAGTCTTTTTGTTTTAAAACTACCGGGCGAGAGCTTGTTACTATTTCTAGTTTTGACCATCATCTTCTCCAGCTTCTAATTATAAAGACTGTATTTTTCCTGAGACCGTCATTTTCAGACAATTTGAGTTACAAAATCAATTTTATATTTTAATAAAGGCTAAGATCTGACAAGGAGTGACTTGTGGGAAATGCCGTCCGACTAGTGGAAGACTACGTAAGTAGTCCCCCGAAATCGTAGACTGGGCAAATATTATGGGGTCTAGGCAGACGGCAGTTGAGCGAGCACATTTAACCATCCATTATTTATGTGTATGTATACATAAATTTATCTGTTAGCACTTGTACACATATCTGAACAACAAGCCTGACGTGTCGTAGAATTTGTTTGACTTACCAGTATCAAGTTCATTGGGTTTACGATATTGAACTCCAGTTAAAATTAATCAGTTTTAATTATGAACCTTAAGGTTAGCACCACCCATCCAACTTTACAATCACTAACTATTCTATTTTGTAATTTCGTATAAAAATTGTTACCGAGCGATCGTTGGCCACCTGAAGTTCGGTACAAAACTGCTAGCGACCACATTGCTCTGCGAATGACATCTAGTCATTTTTGGATTTGCGAAAATTCAAGTAGAATTACCGAAATGTTGAGAACGAAACTCTGTCGAATTTGAATTAATTTGATGTTGTTCGCGAACTCCAAGAGCTTAAGAGTAATATAAATTGATTGTCACGTAGCTATTGCATTATACAAATTTGTTCAATAACACTAAATAATCTAGACACAAACTGCATAGGCATTAGAGAACCAAATCTCTATCAAAATCGCAAAGATTTTGTTCGAGAACAAGATATAATTTCTGGTTATTTTGAGAATTGTCCGTGAACAAAACGAATGAAATTTACCATTTTTGCCGCATCAAAGGTTTGCGTTTCGATATTGGTACATCTGATACTATTAGTATATTGATATACCTGATACTTCTAACATACTGGTATATTGGTATAGTTGATACTTCTAACACAATAGGATGGTTTGTGGGATAACGTTAAGTTTACTCACGCATTATGGTATTAGCGTTTTGGCTGTCTCGCGTCTAATGTGTTCAGATAAATTTGAAACGCAACCACATTAGCTTAATAAAGTGCTTCAATGACTTTAAATTAGTTTGGAGCAGAAATTAGTTTGGACTGTCGGCATCGCAAACTTCAACATGGGCATAAAAAGTAGTAAACAGTACAACTAGGTCACTAAATCTTTGCGGCAAAGTAGCGTAACGGTTATGCTTCTTTTGTATAAAACTGTGGATCTGGGACAAAAATTACGCATTTTTCTCAGATTTAATGCACTAAAGTCGGTAGTTGGAATGCTGTAATATAGCTAACAAAATTTCAAAAACCTAATGCAGTGAATACGCCTATAATTGAGCTGTGCACTGTGCTTTCTGTTGTTAAAACTAGAATATATTATATTAAAGCTGCATTTGCCATGACATTAGAACGTGGATTAGAATGCCCTGAATTGAATTTTACGAATGGTGAAGCAATATATATTGACGACGGTAAGAATTTGTTTATTAGCAAGGTTTTACTGCAAAAAATACAGTAATAATTAGTCAAAATAATTATTTCCGCATATCCGCATTCTATTATGTACTATCTGTTTTATGTTAGTACAAAAAATGTAGTCCTATCAGTACCAAATACATAAATAAACATTGTTTTACCGCATGAAAACAAATCAATACAAAACCGTATAAAAACTGAAATTATTTGGAACACGACGGAAAGATACTGCCTAAAGGCTTCTTGTCCAAAAATAGGATTCTTAGCGCTCCCAACACGGATGATTCGTGCTCCGTATACTGTAAAACTTAGTGACTTGGGAGAAATGGCCAAATGAGTTTTGAGTCATGAGAAGTAACTCTGGGAATTTATTCATTGAACAGTGTTTCTATCTAACAATTTGTGAAATATCACTATGCGCTTTGTGATGCCAATGTTTCTGCATAATGTTTCTGTGTATTTAGTCAAGTAAGTTTAAAAACATTCAGCATGTTTGGCGCATGAAGCCACAGAAAATGACCCGCTAACAAAGATCCCTGGCTGTTTATGTTTTGTTTACAAAATGAACTACTCAGTATTTATAACGTAGAGCAAATGATATTCGATTTTATGCAAGAGCAAACTTAAGATGCGCCCCCAACCATCCTTTTTTGACACCATGTACAAAACATTGTTAGAAAATACGCTCGGATTTCAATAGCCGTATCCGATTTCGACATTTTTCTGTTCCATAACGCCATTAGCGAATGTAATTCGGTCCCTGTACTTTAACACCAATGTGTTTGCGAACATTTTCAAACTATAATGTATGAAATATGAAACGGACTAATTTCTATTCTTTAAGCAAAAATAAAATTTGTGGTCATGTGACAACTGAATGGCTATTGGTTTTGACCAAAGAGGATGGTAAGGGGCGCAGCTAAACTTTATTTATTCATTACTAGATGGTATGACACCCTCACGTGGCCGTCATTAACGGCTGAGATACATCGCGGTCGCTTTTGGCCCTTCCACTTTCAGGAGAGCAAATGAAATTACCTCTAACAACAGTTGCTTACTCCTCTATCGTTCTAAACCACACCTTACACACCACCCATTTTCTTGACCGCCCGACTTACACTATATCCCTGACCCTATAAGGCTTTAACGCGGTCCCCATATATGTTTCTGACCACTAAAAGCACACCCTGTCATTTTTTGTACAATTGTTATTGGCAATTTTCACGGAGTTCCAATAATAGATTGAAATACAGTAGATTTACTTTATCATGTCAACAGTGCAATTCAAAATAGCGGCGATGCTTAAACTCCTAAGCGCATGTGGACGAAGAGATTTTAAAACATGAGCAGAGTGTCACAGACTTTAGTAGCCGGACTATCATCGGCTCTTGCATCTTTGGTATGGTAGTTGAAAGCTGGCTTTACACATCAGTTTTTTGCTCAAAATATAATCTCAAATTTTGATCAAATTTTCATCAAATTTTGAGCTTAAATTGTGATCAAAACTTGAAAGCATTTCTTCCATATTTGGTGAATTTGGACGAGTGAAGACATGTCAAATGTTTGTAGTGTATTGGTTGAGACGATCAGGAACAAGAAATAGCACTTGAAAATGTTGAGCTAAAAATATGAATTGAAATTTTGAAGAATGGTCATTTGCCATATTTTTCTTTCATACATTACGGTAAAATTTTGATCCAATTTTGATCAAGTTGTAATCAAATTTCTACCTCAAAATATGAGTATATAGTTTGACGTATGAACAAACCTTTAAATATTTATTCCTATTCTGGCGAACAGCCTGCTAAAGCCTCAATCATACCATCAGAATTACCTGTATTTCATTCCAATCTTAAAGCTAAACATAAGGTGTATTCACACGCTCAAACTTTTTGCTCAAATTTTGACTGCAGAATTTGAGCTCGAAATATGAATACGTTTTGTTCAAAATTTGACGGTTATTTTTTAAATTACGATATTTCAAAATTTCAGAAAAAAATTTGAGCTCAAACATTTTAAGGCAATAAATTTCATCCATGATTGGCTACAGGAATACTCTTTAAATGCTTGAACAGTGTTCACACGTTCAAATCTGCAAAAAAATGCAAAAAACGTGGTTTCAAATTTTGATTAAAATTTGAGGTGAAATGTTGATCAAAATTTAACCAAAATGTTTAAGCGTGTGAACACGCCTTTACGGAAATGTCAGTAAATACTATTTCAAACCGCATCATAACAAATTTCTCTGGAATGTTTACAGATATCTCAAAAACTGTTTTCCTGAACAATATTTGTTTCGCTTATTTCAATTTAGTTTCTGAAATATGTGTAAAATAAACTGCGATATTTTTAAAAATTTGTCATTTTAGTATTTTCAGTGAATATTTAGCTTAGCTAGGTTTTAATGTAGTCAAACCATCGACCGGAAATGTTACAAATGTAAAAATAATTTTTTACTAAAATGAGGAAAATGAGTATACATTTCGTATAAAAAATGTCAGACCCAATGTGGAGCGTTTTTATCGAAGTAGACAAGATTGCCCGGAATAAACTCATTACTTAGGGAATAGCGAACGTTTCGAAAATTTAAGGTATAAATTTTGAAAGCGTTCGCAGTGTTCGCTTTTGTCAGTACAAAACATTAGATTGCCTTCAATTTTAATAGCCTAAGATTTTACGCTTGATTCTCCGTGTGAAACCCTAAAATATAATTGTTAAGCATCACTAATATTATCATGTTGTTTTCATTTGTTTCAGGACGATCGCCAGGCAATCGAGTATTTATCAACTGCGCTCAAGGCTATGCAGTTAGTGGAACGAAACTGCTGCAATGTCTTCCAAATGGCTTTTGGAACACTACAAAAAATTCAAAATGCGGTAACTTGTTTTGCCGTGAAGCCCTCAGTTTTGACATTGTTTTCGGTTGATGCGTCTCCTGTCATACGTTTATTTGTAGTTTGTTTTAAGTATCGCATTGTACTCAGCATAATAAACGATTTCTCAGTAAGTGACAGGATAGGTACAGAAACCGATAGGAATTTACCAGAAGCTCTAGCCTTGCAATAATATGTTTATTAATTGACTGTGATATTAAAGTTTCTAGCTAACATTCTGAGTTACAGAATTGTTATGTGGATAACGAATTTAAAGCGGGCCTGGAAAACAATCGCTGAGGAGTAGTTTCAGACACACTATATTCGAATGTAATTTGAAATTCTCGACACCAGTAGTATGTTGCGTTTTAATGCACCATTTTGGATTTTCGATTGTATTTTCCAGCGCTCTACAGCGCCACTACTATACTTATAATTTGCAATTAATGAGTGACTGTTTCGCGCTTTAATCGCTGTTGCCACTTTTAGTCTCTATTGAGGGCCGTAAAATGAAAAAAAAACTTCTTCTTTATGTGAAATTACAATGCGAGGAAATCGGTGTAGAGGTCAAGGGACTTCCTTGTCTCGATCTGGCTAAGTAGCACTATATAATTCTATATGTTGTTTCGCTATGTTTTAGTGTCAATCTTCGTACTTAACGATGCATCAATGAATGAAAATTCTATATACGGTACGTTTTAGCACTGTTACTACGAGTTCAATTGAACGCAGCTGATTTCATTTGGGTTGATAGCTACATAATGTGTGTAAATGTGTAATAATATTGTATAAACATTTACCCCATCATAGTTATTAAGAGTTTGTAAGCTTAGAAGGGGCAGTGAGCTCCTGGGTCACAGTGCGCCATGGGGCGTGGAACAGGGGTAATCAATAATTTTCCCAACACTTCCAGTTTTAAATCGTTATTTCACCATTTTCATTCAATTTTTCCTAAATTTTTGTAATTTTGCTCAAAATGTCTAGTAACCCTTTTGTATTCAACTCTGCCAATTCCCATCAGCGTGCATTGCAACGCTTTGCGTTAGTAGAGTTTGTTAATTGGTGTATGTTTACGTACGCGTTGTTTATTCGCACGCTTTGAAAGTTTCTTAGTAAGCCGAGTAACTCCCCTGTATAGCTAAGTGATTTGCGCGGCACCGCTTGCACTCGTACGGCCAAGTTAATTTCCTGGCGCCGGCTTCAGTTTGTTAAGTATTGCACAATGCACAAACTATTTCAGGGTTAGAGGGAATGCTTCCTCTATAAGCATTTCTGCTTTTACAGTAAAAAAATGGATTGCTTGTGATATAAATAAACATTGAGCTACATATAAACTTGAAATATAGCAATCGGGTTTTTGTAGGTAAACTTGCCGCAAGTTGAAGTTCGTGACAAGAGCAGCTATTCATAAAATGAACCATATAATTTACTATGCGGTAAAGATAGAAGAAAGTGAAGGACTAAATTTTTATTAACTCTTTACTTCAAATAAATTAGACTGTAATACGTTTAGCGTTCACCTGTTTACCATTTCCCGCTATAAATATCTGCTAAACCCAGGTTTCAACGGCGTGTGTACTTTACTAACAACCTGGTGTTCTTAGACAAGTCCTTCAAACTATGACAACTACTCATGTGAAAGCACACACTATGCAACTACCTGACTTAGTAGTTAAACATTAGCTTTATATTATTTAGGATACTGATGTGGCACAAACTACATCAAATTCATAACTACATCAGACATATTAAAAGATATTTTAGTGCAGTGTGATGAGTTCGGCATAAGCAGACATCGCCAAATTACTTATTTGTCATAAGTGTCGATAGGTTGGAGGCGTTACTCCCTAAGGGCCGAATGCCCTCAAGTCATATTTATACCACACTCCCATTAAGGCTCCATAAGTCGAAAGCCTCGCCTCAACCACTCCACCGAGCAGCTAGGGCACCCAGAAAAATTTTAGTGCAAAAGTTGGCCAAAATTGTTATAGCATTGGCAAAAAATGAAGGAGATTGCTGGGGCCCTATCCCGCTGCTGACAGTCTACCCCTTCTAAGCTGACTGAGCTCCAACACCTATGCTTATTTGTGTACTGTTTTAGGAACCAATGAATCTATCATTATAATCGGCGCCGTGGCAGCTATTGCTGTAGTCACAATGCTCGCTCTCACAATAGGAACAGCGATCATAATTTCAAAGAGGTTTTTTGCTGTTTTGCTACTTTGTGTGTTGTATCCCGAGATATAGAAACATAAAGCTCAATGGTGTACTCGAAGCAACCGATTGTATGTTATGGCCGAGCAATACTTAAGAAGTTCATGTGGTCCTTAATTTTTATATTGTGAGTGATTTCAACCTAGCTACAACTTGTATTGCTGCACCACTTTGTGAAATCCATCAAAATGACTGAAACCAGCTTACTAAGACCATGCCCGATGTGCCTTACGCTTATGATCTTTACAAAGAATCCCGACAAACTTTGAACGTTGGAACATGCCCCGAAACCCTGCTTAAATCTTTATCTTCTCACCTGGACTAAATGAGACTGATTATTTTAATCATTGCAGAAGTAAAAATTTTCTCAGTATATATTATTAGGTGTTTCTTAAAGTCCTTGATGTTCTAAATGTTTTTCAGTAGCCGAACTTTTTCAAAAATCAGCCGATATTTATATGTTTAAAGCATGATAAATTATTCTGTGTGTCAAGAACTTAAAAATGTTACTTTTTAACGATAAATTACTCTTCCTTCGCACTTACTGTTAGTAGTCAGTGCCTACTATACCGGGACTATCTGGTTAAAGAAAACAGTCAGGCTAACTATGCGCACTATATAATATGTGCGATGAAAAAAATTCCAAGACATTTATATAACTAGATTCTAAGCTCTGAACGTTGGTTTGAAAAAAGCAGTTTAGATGGAAAACATAAAATAATAGAATATAAAAAATATTTGGAGCTAGCTAAGTAATTAGAGTGTAAAATAAACAATATTCGAAATATTAAACAGTATTATTGGATTTTGAATGTGCATTCGTAATTGGATGAACCCAATAAAAACATTATCGTCGCCTTTTAGCCAAAGTCACAAAGCTTTAACTTTGGACAATCTTGTACACGTATTTATGTGCTTCTGTGAAGCGCTTCAAACTAACGGAGCAGAAGCGAGTGAATTAATGTTTGGTGCGACCTAGGGGTTTCATACCAGCGGTGATGAAATTATTTTGTTTGCACATGCTTTCGTGGGAAAACTCGCAAACATAATCTTTATACATAGCATAGATGCGATACAAAAGAATTAACATTAAACAAAACCGTTGTCAAGTTCACGGATGATAACCGCAAAATTTTTACAGTTTGGTTTTACAACAGTATACTTTACCCATGATTCCGCCTTGGAAAAATCTATTCGACGAATACTCATTTACTATACAGACATATATAATCTAAATACAAATTATCAAGCATATATACACAACTATACCGGCAGCTATTTGATTATGGGTTTTTAAAAAGTGTTTTAAATCCCCATTCATTATTTGAAAGCACAATTAAACTAAGATGAAAACAATGTGTAACTTTCACGAATGCTTTTATTAGTTACAAATTTAAAATGGAGCAACCAAATTTCAACATTTAATTTCATTTTGGGAAAAATTCCAAGATTGATCGTTCATGAAGTGAAGATACAGTCACACTGTCATAAATCCTCTATGTATCTACATGAAATCTTGAGTGAAAACTATAATTTACAACATTTTATTATAAAAGAATAGCTTTACCTCTTTGATGTTTTATAAAATCTATTTCCAGTAAATTTATGATTGGATTTATCATTTTAATATGAATTCGCTTTTTTATAAATCTGGCGTGTCTTTAGATCTTTTAGGCGACGCAAGTCTCACACGGAGATTGAAGCTACTGACATCAACGCGGAGAATCAAACCGGTAGTATCCCGAAGAACGCTGGAAATGGTGATATAAAATACAAGGACGATAAAAGTGGGAATTGGAATTGAATTAATTTGATATATATTGCCATATATATTACACTGACACGGCAGTGTCCCTATCATATATTTTGTGCCAATACTGGTGCATTTTCAAAAGAAGTTTTCGGGAATTTTTGAAAAAGTTATTCAGTAGCAATTGGTTG
>JASANE010016079.1:0-12702 GCA_030248225.1 Trileptium ribeirensis | reverse complement strand
ATGGTACTCGTTCGTTGGCTATTGCTAACTGGCATGGCAATTAGTAATGATGAGTGTGATTATGTATTGACAATCACGGCGGTGTTCGTTGGTTGGTGACCTTATTTAAATCTTTACTACTTAACGTCAAATTCATCAGTAGCAGTTGTAGCCATCGAGTGCTCTCGTATTTATGATTATCTTAAAATCACGAAACACCAAATCTGGACGAGCGATGGACAGAAATATCCGGTTATTATCCGCGACGTAAACCGAATAAGCCAGATATCCTGACATTGCGCGCGGTGACCAGATGCGAAATTTTACTGCGATGAGACTATGGACTAGTCTCAAATGAATGTAAAGATCAAAATCAAGTGAACTTGACTTATGCTAGTTAGGTTTCCTAATTACGCATGACCAACACTGCTATATACTAGTAAACGTAATAAATTACAAAAAGTTAGCGGAGCAACAGGCAAAGTATTTGGGTATTTTATTTGTGTGTACATGTGTTTCAACTAACTATTTAATCAATGTATAATGAGTATCACGTTTTAGGCAATTGATATCAAATCCACTATACAAAAAACTCGCTAGCTAATAAAATTAGGTAATTAGTAACAGCAACGAATTAGCTAATAAATTGCCTAATTAGCACCCGTGATAAAATCATAAAGCATTAAAAGCCGCATATTTATAATCAGCAACATCAAAAACCCCCGAGCGCAAGAAATTTGCAATTTTGAAGTGATTATAAAATTTGCATAAAATTAAATAATTAGGTAATTAATCAACTAATTAGCATATACAGCGAGGTTTTAGAGCTTCGAAAATGTCATATTTGTGATTAGCGGCATAGAAAACCCCCGGGTGGAATTTATTCATTTTTGAGCACTTTGAACATTTTCAAAAAAATTAGCTAATTAAAAATTAATTAGTAATTAGCTAATTAACTAACTAATTAGCATGTTTTTAACTTCCTGGAATAGCAAATAAGCAACAGATTCACATCCGCCACGGCGAGATGTAGTATATGTAATAAAATAATAGCTGTACACTAATTATTTATTGAAAAATATACAATTTTTGTTTGAAAATGCTAAAAATAGGCTAATAAACTTAACTAAATACGTAATTACTAATTAACTAAAGCAAATTTTGACAAAATCTATATGTCTTGCACCTGTCCGATATTAGGCCTTTCAAACAAAAAGAAATTTTTAAAATCGACCCAGTAGTTATCGAGGAGTTCAACGGATGGACGGACGGACAGACGGTGCCGAATTTTCCAGTCCGACGAAAACAAAAACGCTTCGCTTCGCTCCGCTTAATAAACAAACTGTTTACCTGATTAGCTGACCTTGCGGTTGCAGGGCGCCTGCATATACACAATCTCTAGTCCCATTTCTCTGTTGTTGGCTGCAGAAATCATTGCAGAAAACTATGTAATTGCACTATTCAGTGTCTCAATGGAACATGACAGAAACCACTGTTCGCAGTTCTTCAGGACCAGTCGCTTCTATGTTACGACTACAACACGGTCCCTTGGTCGGGTAGAGTGTGCTGGAGCCTTTGCCGTTGCAAGTCGTCAGGGCATGCGTGTGTCATTCATCCGAAGTGTATCTATGACCTAGCAGTGTAACCCGTGCCTGCTGTAGCATATCACAGGTTGCCAGTACATGACCGGACTGGGCTGTCAAAATATTGTTTCTTGAACGATCAAATTTCGGGACGCCGATAATCCTATATCTGCAGAATTTTCCATAGACGACTATGTCATTTTTGTATCTCATGTAAAATTATTATGGTTAGAAATGTGGGTATATATAATTTTGGAGTGTGATTTTATGTATATGTATATATAACCGAACATATCCGGTTCCTGTCGACATGCCACTGAAACGATGGCTGTCGAACCCCTTTAGGAAACCTTTAGGGACGTTGTGGAGAATTTTGATCTCAAGTTTGTATCGGAGGGTCAGGTAGATTCAGGTAGGTGTGTCTTTAAACTATACCTTGCATCCAGCAAGCTATCAACGAACTTTCTGAGAATATAAAAATTGAAATTATAATTATTTTGGTATCGGCGTTTTGGTCAAAATTGTGCTTTCTACCCACCAATTGAAACGGCACAGCACTAGGAAATTGTTGGCTGGAAGATATTGAAACAATGTATCAGTTAATAATAGATAATAGTTTTGGGCGGGCCCTTCCAATGTACCGAGAAGTCAAGGGAGATACAGATGCTTCTGCGGAGAGGGAAATGTGGCTGGAGCTAAGTAGTGACGTTTTTCCAAATTTTTTCACTATTTCACGCTGCCACACTGTACGTTTATTTGATTACCTTAATCTGAGCCTTAGAGTTACGCTATTACTTGCTGTTATATTTTAGTGTAGTCGCCCACACCAGGCTGGCAGCCTACGCTATTATAAAAAATATATATATACTTAGTAGCGGTCGATCACTATCTAGATATTTTCTCAATCCTCAGGCCCCCGGCAGGCTGACCAACAGGTGGGTATGAGGCAAGGGTTCGCTCGAGGTGGTTATCAGGATACGCGCCCCTTACTCGCCCCGGGTTTTCTCACGAAGTTAATCCCATCTGCTAATTCTCACCCTCGGAGTTACTCACTCGACATTGGGCCGACATTTTTAACTATTATTAAGTTAGTACGTTAACTAGTTCGTTATCACTCCAATATGGCTATGCCACTAAAGTTCCTATATTTTTATTAGGAAGGCTAATATTACTAAATTTATTTAATTTTCATTTGTAAAGTCCCGACACGCTCACACTCTGTTCAGTAAACATGCACCGTCAATGACCAATCATGTGAACACAAACTCCAGCTCTCTCCAAAATACCGCAATTCTTTGCGTAATTATCTACGAATATCGTTTAACACATGTAATCTCAGCGCAAAACCATAAAATTCGTATTAAACTTGAACTAAAAACAACAATATAATAAAGGTGGCGTTGTGCTTTCGCCAAAAATTAGAGGCGACACTACGATGCTGCCAACACCAAGACTATGTGAAAGAAACTTAATAATAGGGGTAGCTAATAAAAGAAATTAACGGGAATTATGCAAATTATTTTAAAACAAAAACTTGGGGAAGAGAAGAAAATTAGGGATTTAGGACATTGATGGGGTAGGGGCATACAATCAGTAATTAGGTGAAAAACTTTTATTTTTGGTTTTATGTCGGAGTTTGGTTTATTTTTAGGGTGGTTGGGTGAGTTTGGGTCCGGAAATCCCTTTGGTAGCCTATAAAACCCCGACTGGACCCTTAGGTACGAAAGTATTATACACCGACGAAAGCACGCTGAGCTGTGCTTCTCGGCGCCTACCCACATCTCTCGGTAACGAACTAAGGTATCGATTGCCACTGACATTTATTGTATAAGGAAGGGGTTAATGCGTAGCACAACTTCACCAAAGCTACAGCTACTTTGAAAAAATATATAATTTTGATTGATTTAGGTATATATATAAAATATAAAATAAAAACAAACATAATTTGATGATGCGTTATAAGCTGAAAGCGGTAAGTCAGTAAGCTCCAACAGCTATTTTGAAAAGAACATTTTCAGACTTGCAACTGTTATTTTGTTGGATTTTGATGGTGGTAGGGTTGGAGTGAAGATTTATTATGACGGCTATCGGATATTATAATGAGACGGGATTCGTCACCGGAAGGTGTGGAGTTCAAGGTGTGGCCAGTGGTATTCCGACGGAGACTCGTGGTCGCATTCTTACTCGGCGTGTGCCTACTCTATAACGGTGAATCCGCTCAGTTAGCAGTTAGCGTCGCGGCGTGTCTAATTCGATTTGCTCGGAATAGAATTAGGATAATAAACCAATAGATCAGTATTAGAATGTTTATTCCAAAGTTAGTAACACATATACAAAGTACTGGCTTTGAACACCGGGTTAGTTTTAGCTGTAACAAACAACGTTTTACCGAACCGTTTATACACCCCAGTTTCTGATAATTTTGCCACTCACTTTTCCATAATACTTTGAACTTTTACTGAGCAAGCCTTGCTTTCTGATTTTTTTAACTCAATTGTTGACTCAACTATTATTCCAGCAATTATGTGTCTATTTATGGTTTAGGTTAGCGCCTGATCACGATTTGTCCTTTTGTGAGGTTTGTACGTAGCCTTCCGGACGGCTAGACCCGTACGTTTAGATAATTGCCTTAACCTCGTCCTTTGATTTACACTAAATAATTCCTTAAAGCCAACATATCCGGACGACGTAGGTTGGATATTGTTGCTCTATTACTTTGCCCTTGTGGGTTTGTACGTAGGCTTCCGGACGGTTAGCCCCGCACGTTTATTTAATTACATTAGCCTAGTGTCTTAGAGTTACGCTAGTTACGTGCCAGTTATATTATTAATGTTCTCGTTTCCGGAAAGCTGACGAGCCCGCTATAACTAGTTAGTAGCGGCGACTAGTTACCAATTAATTACTTCGATTACCCACGTACCGAACTCACCAAGGGGATTGCTCAAGCTATGGTTGTACGCTTTGGAACTCTAGGGGAGTATCGTTATAGCTTTTATTTACCTAACGCTCGTGCTCAACTATGCCACTCTTTTTATAAGGAAATTATAATAGTACTAATACAAATTAAAAAAGTACTAGCGTACCTATATGTGCAGCTTTGACTACTCAACGTTATTTACCTTGTTTGTAACAAGCACAATAAGAGCTGTAAGCACTGTTATTTCTAACACAGAATAATTTTTATTAGCGTAGTCCTTGGTGCTATACCAGATTAATATATCCACGCAATTCGTAAACCATAATGCAGCAAAATCGTAAATCAACCCTTAGAAATTAAAAATATAACGTATCGGCTATGCTAGTAGATGACTATTAGCTACGTATGTCGCTAGGTTAGAAATTAGTAAAAACAAACTATTGGCCACAACAAGATCGCATAATTCTTTATGCGTATATCGACAAAGCAATAAGCAGTAACTCACTATGCATAATTCATCACGCTATAACAGTTATAAAACCCGGAAAAGGAAAAGCCGAGCTGCCGCCCTCTACGAAAACATGCGTAGAACTGAAACTTAAAAGAAAACAAGCTAACAGCATGCTAGCTAATTGCATAAATGAATGCAACGTATGCAAATTAGCTGGAAACAAAAACAAAAAGAAGTTGGAAACGAAAAAAGGAAACAAAGGGAGATGGAGGAATATTATAGAAAAATTGGTGAAACTCGGGTTTTTTTAGGAATTTTTAGAGTACATATTGGGGCGTGTTTGGACCGGGAATCTCCTAGTATCCTAGTGGTTGCCCAACAGCAACGTGTTACACCAGTCTTGATGTTATATTATGTTGTTTTCTTGGGGTAGGTGTTGAGTTTTTTCTCACGCTTGTACTCAACCGATAATACTTGCACACACATTGGTCACCGATTTCAGTACACTTGACGATCCCTATTTAATACTTTAGGTTTAGGTTAAATTAAAGCTGTCTAGTACTTGACCTAATCCGTAATCCTAAGTTATAGCACTAATGTTTAAGGGTTATGCCTGAGCGATAGTGCTTAAAATTTATGTTAACTGTTCTTTATTAAGCCCTTGTGGGTTGACACAACACACTACCAGACGGCTAGTGCACCATGCGATTATATGAGTACACCTTATATTTATACTAATGCCGATTATTTTATACAGGCCGACATCGGACGGCTGCCGAACCACGTTATTAAAACTGTTCAGTAGCGGTTGACTACTATGCAGTTGAAGTTTGCTCAGCGTATGCCCCCGGACGGATGACGATACTGGTATTTAGGTAAGATGCTCAAGTTTTTGGACGTCCGAAGCAGTCCGCTTACTCGCCCGGCCAACTCAAAAATAATGCTCCCACGCCGACGACACCGGACGGCTGCCAGACGACGCGGTTGCACTACTAATATTTTCGAGTCCCACCTGCACTCTCGCCCTGGTTACCACTCACTCGCAACAAAGGGGCCGAAATTTTTAAAGTATTACCTACTAAACCTAATACGTTGCTATTAACCTATCGACCCTATTAGACTTATGGCCACTTCTACCGAATTTATGAGGAAAAATAATATTACAGACTAAAGCAGTACAGAAATAGGGTTACTTATTTGTGTCGCCGATTACTGTTCTTCCCTTAAGCTTGGCCTTTCTTCCATCTAGCCCACAACATCAAGTCACATGCCACGCATTCTTTGCGCTTCCAAAAAGATAAACTGTTTCCGTGAGATCCGAAAGGAAACCCGAGTATAGGTGTTTCCTGACCTTAGAATCACTTATCCACTGGGCTAAGGGCCGAGTATAAGCCCCTTTCCAGTAGGACAGTTATAACAGTATACCCGTGCGCAATACTTTGCGCATGTGAATAAACCAAGACTGAATCAAAAGCCGGGGTAAAATTATACGTAACTCCGCATCCGATTACCAGACTCGTAACTCTATAAACTAGCAGCCATAGGAACACGTAATAGGGACCAACACGACTAGCTAAGTAGTAGTTAACCCGGAACAAGTAAACTACAAAATAAAACTATTAAACAAATCTAAAATCTCTGAAGCCGCAAACTCTGCGAGATCTGGATCAAAACTGACTATAGAATGGATATTTGGATTTAACTTAACTTAGCTAATAATAAAAAATGATTTATGCAAATTAGCTAGAGAACATGAAATAAAATTTTGAAATTTTAAGACTTTAGGAAACTAAAAACCCAAGAAAACATATGATAAACAATTTTGTGAAAAAAAGAACAAAAATTGGGATTTTAGCAAAGGGATCCCCTTGGTAGCCTGCTAAACCTCCGACACCCATGGTAACTTACTAGACCCCCCAACAAGAACCATAACTCCCACTCCTAATATATGGCATTAGCTACGTGATTAATTGTATAAAGCAATATACATATTGCAAAAAGGGCATAAATTTGCATAAGTAATAGATTTAAAACATTACCAAATAATTCATTATTTCATGCTTGGTGTTACAAAAATATTGATTAAAGTACTTTAAGCTTGTTTTTTAGAGAAGAGGAAACAATCTTGAAAACAGCTTAAAAATAACTTAGTACAATGCATACCCATCGGGAGGGAGATGGGATTATTCACGCATTGAGATGCCGGGAACCTGGCCTCCTCGGATCCTTGCCGATCTTCCCAAGAGGTGCCCACTCCCCCGCCCTCATGCACCATACCCTAGCTGCTGAGCATCAAATTAGGGCCGAAATTTTGGCAAACATAGGCAACAATTGGATAAAAATGGGCAAAAATATAAGAAATTCTGAAAAAATTGCCGAAAAATCAGGAAAACTGGCAAAAATAAAAAATCTAGAGATCCACAAAATTTCGGAAATTTACCTTCTCCGACGATATTACCCGCGCTGTGAAGCTGATTCTTCCGAAGTACCCGATATTCCCTTGTGCGGGTTTGGATCTATCCCGTGTGCTTAATGAAGTACGGTTACGGTGCCGGAGATTGTTGTTATTTAGTGCCCGTGTCACGACTAACCGAGATGCGATGTGGGCCCTGACAGCTTGCAGGGGTTTGACGGTTAAATCATTTTTAAGTTGATTATATGACTCAGAAACTTTTTACCAGTATCACCGTGTACCATGTACATAACCTCTGCTTGACAAGACTACAAACGATTTTAGCCGAACCGAAGATGCGTTCTCCAGCATGAAACCTGAAATCGCTGTTTCAACTTCACTGTTTTGACATGTGTGCACCACGGTATCGACAGAGAAACCCACGTTCGGGAATTTATAGAGCGTTTACGTTATAAAAGACCCCTAATGTGAAAGTTTTGCCCACCCTCAGTGTCTCTTCCACCATCAATAATATGGTGTCGTGGACACAATAGTGTTTCTGATGGTATTTTCAGATGGTATACATAGACAGTGCACTGTCGGTAATAGTATGCTGTAGACTACACCGCAAATTTTATATGGTGTTAGCTACATCATGCTGTTATTTACACGCCTTATATAATGTGTTTTTGGATGCTGTCTTTGACACCGTCAGTAATAAACAGGAGGCAGATTTAGCCACTACAATTAAGTGGATGGTGTCTGGTACACCATCTGTTGCATTCTATAGTCTAGGTATATACCGTAAACCACCGGGTGGTGTGGTCTAGACCATAGGGGACAAAACTTTCACATGGGGGTCCTTTATAACGTAAACGCTGCATTATTACTTCTTGAAAGCCATTTCGTTTCTATAAGAATAGAAAATTTTAGAAACCGTAATTGCTACAATCACCTAAAGCAACAGAGAAAAAGGTAACGTTTCTTTTCCATATATGGGGCGTTCAAGTTAAGTTGAGTGCAAAATGACTCTAAGTTGTCTGTCAGTCTCATGAGGCGCACACCGTTTCCACATGTAGCTTTGCTAGACACCCCGGACCACTATAGGAGTCTTACGTGACTGCCAGGTTTTGCATGAACAGTCTGCGCTGACTATAAGCTTTGTCCGATAGGGTCTCCCCCGACTATAGCTAAAACGCGCGCCAAAATTTGAATTTCTTACCTTGGCGTCTGTCAAGAATTGTATTTGTCCAAAATTTGAATCTTTCCACAACGTAGTGCTGCCAAAATTTGAATTTCAAGCCTCGGCAACTGTTAAAATTTGAATCTCAACGTTTATAGTATAAATTGAAACACTACCGCATAAATCAATCCGCCCGAACACTATAATTTGTCCTATATAGTCAACCTAGACCAGACAGATTATCCAGAGTGCCACATACGGCTGCAACGAAAAAACGTATAGCTAGATCATGCTATAAAAATGTCCATTGAGTCTACTTTGATAGCCAGACAAGACTAAGTCAGGCTGCACCCAACTTATAGTGAACGAGTCAATATACATTGCAAAATTATTGAGCCATGTCTGGCTCAGAATGAGCAAATTTGACTCTAGGACCAAGGAAGCTCAAATGAGCCAAATCTGGCCGCTGAATTAATTTTTGCAGTATGCATCCACGTCCGCCCAGCACCATGATAATTTAACCGTTTATGTAATGAATTTTCATTTTGGCTACCGATAAAATATAATATGTCGCCGCGAGGAATCGAACTCGGAAAGAAAAGTCGCGTTTGCAATATAGTCAGTGATCTATTTTGAAGCTACAATTCGGATGCTTAAAGGCTCTTCGCAAAATGTGCGAGTAATAACACATGTACAATCGTTCGGTACAGGACGAATTTTCGCTAGTGCAACAGTTCGAAATGTAAACGATGTTTATCGAACAACTGCACGCAGTAACCCTTTCATGTCCGAATTAATTTGTGTATCGTGCTCTGTTTGACAAATTCGACCGGGATAGATAGAGTCCTAAACGGTCGGATGACAGTTGCGTACGCAAATCACTGAGCAAAGCTGCTGCTCGGTTGCTTAAAAGAACGTCATAACGCCAACGAATAACATCGCAAGTGCAAACGTATTGCGCACAATAAACTCAGTAAACACAGCGACTCATGGTGTGCATTAGGTCGAATTAGACCTTACAGGAAGAGAAATGAAATACATTGGATATAATCACTGGTCAGTATTACATCCATTATCGCACCACTACTCAAGTAACCCTGAGGGGCGGAAATAAAATGTAGTATGTTTTTCTGAAGTATATAATAAGTTTTAATATGTTTATAATAATATGTTTGTATATAATAAGTTTTAGAAACTTATAGAAATTCGATTTTTAGTACACCACATGGCTGCATATTCGTATTGCCATGTGCATACGTAGTAGGGAAATCTAAATTATTAATGTCATTAAATTAAAGATCACATAGCTAATGCAAATAATACATGATGTAGCCGTTAAATGTCATAATTCATCAACGAATGGTCGGCTCGGTTTCTCCGATGCTTCAAAATATTTTTCTTGATTTGTTGTAGTGATATTGGTTCAGCTATGTACTTGTAACTCTACATTTCGTCTTGTTTCTAGATTTAAATCTTATTTTGGGCCGTTTCACCATATTTAAACTTTATGCACAATATTATGTCTGAGTCTATTAAGTGCATACACCATTTGCTATTTTGTCCAAATCACAAAATACGTCTTCCGCATTCACATTTCTATCATCGGTATCTGCATTTTAGTGAATACGAACAAGGGCTCTGCGAAGTTCGAACGGAATTTGCGCACGCACACATTTCCCTATCTCACAGGGTTGTACGCGTTCAATAAATGACACGATGACACGGACAGCTATGTTCGCGGTCTATACGTGTATTGTAGTATACGCAAAAACGGGAGCGTTTGGTAATCGCATTTTTCCGTGTACACGGTCAGGAAAAGCGATGCTATATCGCAAAATAGCAAGCGTGAACAGCGTCCACATGATGTTATATCACAAATCTTTGTTCACGTACATAAAGGAAAATTTTTGTTCACGTACGTGCATCATGTTTGCTATCCTGAACTTACTTGATAAAATACAGCACATTACACACGTAAGTGGACCCAAGCAATATTTAGAGCAAAGGTATGTGTGAACAGATTAACCAATTTTACTGAAGTGACTTAGCAATGATGTTTAGATTCAACGTGTACGTGATCATACATTTGACTTCATGAGATTCCGTTCGCGAACGAGAACTGTCGAATCATTAAAAATTGGCATCTGATCGATTATATGATCGATTCAGGATGTGCGGTATGACTTGCACGAAATTATAGAAAAGTGAAATTTGTGATTTATGATATCATAAGATACCTGAAGACCTTTGTGTTATTTATCTTTCCAGTGGACTCGGTTTTCCTGTTTTGTGGCAGATTTAATTCATAATTTGAGTGAATGTCTGCTTCTTTCAAGTGACAAACGTATCGTTTGTCCACGAGCTCATATTAATAACTTTATGTTCGTGTTACTTTATAGTTATCAGACACTTCTAGTGCTTTTCACTAAAGTCGATCATTAAAGTTCGAGCTCAGTTAAAGATGTGAAAAGTAAGTCATTTTAATATTTTTGATATACTGAACCTTATCTCAACGTCGTAAATAAAACCCATATTGTGTCGAGAACTGACCTGTCATTTGTTATCCTTTAACGAAAACCCCTAATAGGTTAAGGTCAAGCAACTAAGATTATGTTTTCATCAATTATTCTTGTTGTAAATTACGCATAATCAAACTCAAGCAATAAGTTGAAATTTGCTTGCTGCCAGTTATTTCGAGCACATAACTGACATCTGTATAATTTTGACATTATTGTGTTCAATCCAAGCGTATCACACAATCATTAGACGGTATGTTGAGAAATATGTGTCTTATTTACGAATATCAAAATTCCACGGAGTAAACTTTGTGGCTGTTGGAGATAATGTACGATCAAAAAACCCAAATGCAAATGGCCAAAGTGCTCCAAACCTAGCCAAAGAATGTGATTTCAGCATGTTTGAAAAAAATATATAAACAGACTTGGGATTTTTATAGAAGACTTATAGTAGAACTGAGAATGTTAACATAAATTTAACCAATTGTATTTATTGCAATATCGGGTATTCCTTGGTGTTAGCCATATAATTTCGTGGCTAATTACGCTTTGCGTGGTATAAGTTTTACTCGTGCAATGGCAGTTGGGATTTCGTCCACTACAATTAACGCTTTAGCATTTATTAGTGGAAATTTATTATTTACAACATATAGACGTCTTGATCTTGAACCATGCACAAATTTGAAAAGAGAGATCACCATCTTCCACTCCTTAAATGTGAAAGCCTTAAATCGCAGTGATGTCGACGGTCCGGAGGTTTAGAGTGGCGGAGAGAGGTACTCGGACTCGGGGCAAGCAGGTGGGGGATTAATTTTTTTATACTTTTAGGAACTCAAAAATTTTCTCTACCTTCCTATTTTTTCAATTTTGAACCTATTTGTGGCAAAATTTAACGCGCGTCTTGGACGTGCGGCTGCATGAGGAAACTGGGAGGAGGAGGAGGATGGTTTAGTTTGAGGAGGTCCGACGTTCATAAGTAACTCTTCCTACCCTCTATCGAGGCTTACTTTCTAAATCGTACATGCTTATAAAGGAGAGCATGGTTTATGGTCCTACTGGGATCGAACACATCTGGGCAAGTGCCACTCTATCTGACAACAGGTAATCTGACCAGCTAACCTCCTGAGGCTTCGCACCACCTTACCACCTCATCCCCAAAGCGGCGCAGAAAATTTTGGACAGCAACAATTGGTGGTAATGGCCAAATTCCCAATAAATTTTGAAAATTTATCCTCCTCCCCTGATGACCCACCCCACTAGCTCAAAGCTCTGTTTTACGTCTATTTTATTTTTCCAATGTGCAAATCGTATCCACAAAACTAAAAACAAAATTATTTTTGCAAATAAACGACTTCTCAAGTTTTGTCATACAAGTCACGCATTCTTAAAGGTGTTTGACAATGTTAGCCATTAATTTCAAATAAAACGCTGCTACTTAACGTAATAACACCAGCCTACCAAAGAACAGCTCTTCTCCGCACTAGTAATTTTTTTGTAATTTGTAATATAAATTCAAAAAATTTTAGCATATTAAATTTGTTTAGAACTTTTATTTTTATACACTTTGTTAGCCATTAATTTCAAATAGTTAACGTAACCACACCGGTATACCAAGAAACAGCCCTGTTCCGCACTACTAACTTTTATTTTGTAATTTATTATATATGTAACGATGTGTGGT
>JASANE010016078.1:0-22761 GCA_030248225.1 Trileptium ribeirensis | reverse complement strand
TTCGTTCAGTTACGTATTGCTCCGTTGAACTTATAATTTTCAGGGAATTTCCTCAATTGCTGTTCGCTTTCGAGCGAGCAGTCACATTTTTGGTAGTCCTCATTCGTGAGGACGGTCGTGACGGATGTCCGTCACGGCCAGTCATTTCTCGTAACTATTTGTAACAAATTTCATGGTCCTACCATTCGGGGTAGGGCAAGTCCGACATGGGTATTTACACTGAGTTCAGCCAGGGAGTCGTACCGTCATAAACCTCTAAAATATCAATTTGCGTGCGTAGAAATCCCTAAAATTCCTTCTAAAACATCCCAAATAGGTTGCATTCCTTCAGTAGCACTTCCAACCTAAAGGTTACAAAAATTGCAGCAAAGTATTACAAACAGAGTATATAAAATCATGGTAACACGCCGGCGCTTTTATGGCCTGATCAACCCAACAAAATAGTACAATTATAGCACTACATGGTCGTAATACGATATACAATGGTAACAATAGGGCGGCGCTTTTATGGCCTCCTTTATATATATATACATATGATGACAACGAACGGTATGAATAAATGCAATAATTATATATAACTGGTTAGCAGTTCATATCCCAATCAATTTGTACCTGAAAGTATGTATAGACAACAACATCGATTCCACGGTACACAGTTATATGATATGATCAAGATAGTATATATATATATATATCAGGGAATAACCGGAACCGAAATTTACCGGAACCGGAACCAGCAACCGGAACCGTCCATTTAAACCGGATCCGGAACCGGAACCTGGTCTTCGAAATTTATATATAGTAAAAGATATGAAGGAAGAAACTAAGGTATAGTCGACTTACAATGTATTAAAAATAACTTTTACATTAAACTTAATATATTGCCATGACATTATTGCCGTTCTGAAACTTTAAAGAGACTGAGGAAGCTAATAATGTTTATTTATCGATCAATATGTCGTTTTATTGGACACCCAGAGCAAAAAAATGCCTTCTAC
This sequence comes from Trileptium ribeirensis, assembly GCA_030248225.1. Taxonomy (NCBI): domain Eukaryota; kingdom Metazoa; phylum Nematoda; class Enoplea; order Enoplida; family Thoracostomopsidae; genus Trileptium; species Trileptium ribeirensis. The sequence goes on along the minus strand of JASANE010016078.1, from coordinate 21,763 downwards.
TATACACCCTTGCGTATACTGCGTCAAATTGAATGTGCTTACAACGCATAGAGCGAAGAATAAACGCTTTCGCTCTGTCCCTATTCGCCTCTCTTTACTACACATACGTTTGTTAGATGTTGTTCTGTAGGAAACTTGAAATTATTAGTTTATATGATTCAGGAAAAATTAATAGATAAAAAATAATTTTCTGGTCAGTGGTAAGAGACACTGTTTAGGCTAGCGTTGGACAATCAGTGCCCGTCAGTTAGATGATAATGACGATAACATTCTAATCATAATGCTATAAATGAGACAAACTGCTATACTGATCGCACAGTTTCAATAAATCCAGTTCATTGCCAAGAAAGCAGTTTTTGGCTGCGTTGTAGATAACGTTACTTCACTTTAATTTCGCCTGATTTACAAAGTTTACAAGCGCACTGGCTGGCGCTTGGCGCAATTTATATTAGCCAAGCATACGCTGAGTACTTCTATGTAAGCCATACTCTGTTACCTAGTTGAACTGGTTTAATTTGAACGTAATCCGGAGACTTCTGAATGTGTAAAATAGTTACTACAAGCATCGACTTGGTTTTGATTTGTTAACAAACTGTTGCAGGTTATTATGAAAAATTTCTACTGAAATTATGTGTCCTACTTACGTTTCACACGGCAAATTGCTTAGTTAATCTTTTCTTTTGCTTGGTTGTATTGGAGCTTGATCAATGTATAATATATATTATATACATATTTTTGGATCAGGGATGAAGCAAAAATGTGGAAAACTTCAAACAAAATTTTTAAACCGGAATTCCGGTTCCGGTATGGTTTTTGCCCTTTGCCGGAACCGCAACCGGAACACGATTTTCGCCGGAACCGGAACCGGAATTCCGGTTACTCCCTGATATATATGTATATATATATCGAAAACATGCCTTTATGGCCATCCAAGTATAACAAGAACAACGATCATGATACATATATCAAGGCGTGCCATCGGGGCACCACAATAGATGGATACAAATATCTGTATATACGGTTACGATTCCTTGACGAATGTCCATCCCTGAAATAGCAATGACGATACCCATTTTGATCAAAAACGACGCCGGCGGTGCAGGCCGAAATATTGAAAATACGAGTCGGTTACATAGCGGGGCTCTTTGAAACTAATTATTCCGTTTACCTACGTACATATACCTGATGCTATTGAATTCGTTCCAATTACGTACGTATATACCTTGGTTTCAGTTCTGTTTCACTTATTTACATATATACTCAGTGATTTCTGATTTGCCATGCTTATGTACTTATATAGCTGTATTAATCCCGCGAGTTATTTAAATTACTGGTTTACGTCTATACGGTGGTTCATGGTTTGTGCCAGTTAGTCAGTTTACATATGAGGTGACAACAGGGCTATATAGGGGAACTCAATATATATATTTGCTTGTGATTAATTGACTCTGCTTACATAAATGTACGTATCGTAGGGCGATGGTGGGTTCCGTACCCCTTTTGGGCCATACCCGTCGGGTGTTCCAGGCTGGGGAGAAACGGGTGACAGAATTCGGAAAAGTTGGCCACTATACATGTGGTCATGATTATTGGGGAACTCGACTAAATGTTGACCATTAGACTATGGACGGGATTTTTGGTACTCACTAAAATGTTACACTGTGGACAGGATTTTTTGGTATTCGGAAAAATGTTGTCCATTACACTGTGGACAGGATTTTTGGTATTCGGAAAAATGTTGTCCATTATACTGTAGACAGGATTTTTGGTATTCGGAAAAATGTTGTCCATTATACTGTGGACATAATTATTGGTGGTCGAAAAAATGTTGACCATGGCACTGTGGTCAGATTTATTTTTGTTCGAAAAAAAGTTGACCATTGGGGTGTGGTCGGAATTATCGTAAAAGTTGACCATTACTATGTGGTCAAGATTATGGATTTTCGCTAAAAGTTTGCCATTAGGCTGTGGTCAGGATTATCCACCTCGTAACGATCCGTAAGGATCTGTTACATCTCCTAATTTTTAAAGGGAAAATTATTTGACTTTTTACTTGGGGTGGGAAGATTAAGTACGAGTTCTAAGGGTGATCTTGTCGGGGATTTTAGATTTCGTTTTGAATGTTTCAGTTTCATTACTCGTGTCTCCACAGTCGATTCTCGTACTGCGGTTTTTTCTTGATTTCGACGGGCGTTCCTGCCTTTGTTTCAACTGGTTTGTCGGACGTAGCGGCTTCACTACCCCTTCTTTTCTCAGTGAAATCGGGCTCACTGGAGTCATGGGCCCTACAAAAATTTGCCATTTACACTTGTCTCCACTGTCGCTAAAGGCGACATATGTACAAGCACAAATTAATAAATATATGGTACAATCACTAATTAGACTTCCTTGGGGTTTATATATCCAGGTTTTCGACCAGCGATGGGGTTTCATTTGTGACCGCTGACTATTTTAGAATTGTCGTTTACAGTTAATATTATGTTTACGGGCGTTGGTTTATTCTGTTTCATTTGGTCCACTTTTATAGGTGGTTTCTTATGGGAGTTCCTGGTTTTGTTAGGTGGATTTTGTGAAGGTTCCTCAGGTTTCCTATAAAATTTCTAGCGAAATCGGTCTTTATGACCTCCTTTCCTATAAAATTTTCAATGAATCCTAAACGGTCTTTATGACCTTCTCTTAATTTTAAAGGGAAAATTATTTGACCTAATACATGGGGTTGGAATATTATCCGGGGAATTCTAGGGTGTATTCTCAACAGGATCGGGGCTACTTCGATCCTTCACAAATTTCGCTATCGGTGGCTTTGTGAAGGTTCCTCAGGTTTCCTATAAAATTTCTAGCGAAATCGGTCTTTATGACCTCCTTTCCTATAAAATTTTCAATGAATCCTAAACGGTCTTTATGACCTTCTCTTAATTTTAAAGGGAAAATTATTTGACCTAATACATGGGGTTGGAATATTATCCGGGGAATTCTAGGGTGTATTCTGAACAGGATCGGGGCTACTTCGATCCTTCACAAATTTCGCTATCGGTGGCTTTGTTTCAGTTATGGTTAACGAGTCATTACATTACCAGACATATAAATATATATATCACAAACAGTAATATTACGACAAGCATCACAACAACTTGTCTTGCATTTCTGAGAAAGTGGTCAAAACTTTACCTATTAAGTTTACCACGGTTGATAATAAGCACATCGGCTACATATTTGGCATATCCATACGCATAACTATCAATTTTGCGAGTTTTGACAATTTTGTTATACCTTTATGGGTGTTTTCGTGATTTTTCTCGGGACGACGAGTGCAGCTGGGAACCAAACTTGAGGTTCCTTTTATAATGGGTTAAGGGGCCTAACATCTTAGTTTTAGAGAGGACAATGTCCTCTTTCGGGCGACTCTTTTCGTGTGATTTTCTTTAGCGTCTCACAGCACGCTCTCGGTACAATCTTTCGTAGGAAGAAATAGGGCTCCTGTGAGGGAACCCGTGCAAAAGTTGCGAACAATTGGAGATGGACCGTCTTCTTCTTTCACGACGTACCGCGAATCGACCTTACTGCAAATGAGCATTTGGGCAGTGTGAGGTAGTAAAAGCTCGAAATATTAGATTTACGATAGTTACTGATAAGAGATTTTCTATATAAAGCTGCTCTTACAAGCAGCGGTTAGGCTCAAATTTCGACAAATTTTGGGGAAAAATTTGCTAGAAGTAATTTCAGAGGGATTGGAGAAGGGAGGTTCTACTGGGGTTTAGGGCTTTGAGGATCCTGTCGTCATGAGTCCAATCGATACTGAAGAAGTAAATATATCGGTAATGCTGCGAAAACTTGTGTATCCTTGCACTTTAAGCTTGAAAACTACCAAAATTTTGACTTTATATCATCGTCACGTTCCCGCTAGCCTAAACTCTTGCACCAAATTTTGGGTATCCTTTTTCCTGTACTCCTGATCCGCATACAAGTACAAAGCATAATATCAAAATATTCATACCGAATACAATACATTTTTATCAGGGAATAACCGGAACCGAAATTTACCGGAACCAGCAACCGGAACCGTCTATTTAATCCGGAACCGGAACCTGGTCTTCGAAATTTATATATAGTAAAACAGATGATTGAAGAAATGAAGGTATAGTGGATTTAAAATGCATTAAAAATAACTTTTACATTAAACTTAATATATTGCGATGGTATTATTGCCTTTCTGAAACTTTAAAGAGACTGATGAAGCTAATGTTTATTTATCGATCAAATATGTCGGTTTTTGGACATTCAGAGCAAAAAATGTCTTCCACTATACACCATTGCGTATACTGCATCAAATCGAATGTGCTTACAAAGCTTGGAGCGTAGAATACACACTTTCGCTCTGTCTCCAGACGCCTCCCTTTACTACACATACGTTTGTTGCATGTTCTTCCGTAGGAAACTTAAAATTATTGGTTTATATGATTCTAAGAGAAAATGATAGAAGGTAATTTTCTGATCAGTGGTCAGAGACACTGTTTAGGCTAGCGTTGAACAAACACTGCCCGTCAGTTAGATCATAATGATGATAACTTTCTTGAATGCTATAAATGAGACACACTGTGATGCTGCTCACACAGTTTCAATAAATACAGTTCATTGCCAAGAAAGCAGTTTCTAGCTGCGTTGCAGATAACGTTAGTTTACTTCAATTTAGACTGATTTACCAAGTTTTCAAGCGCCCTGGCGGGTGCTTGACACAATTTATGTTAGCCAAGCTTACCCTAAGTACTTCTGCGTAAGCCATACTCTGTTACCGAGTTGGACAGGTTTAATTCAAACGTATCCCACAGACTTATGAATGCGTAAAATAGCTGCTACAAGCATCGACCTGGCTTTGATTTAACAAACTCCTGCAGGTCCAACTGAAATTATGTCCACTACTTACGTTTCAAACGTCAAATTCCTTAGTTAATCTTTTCTTTTGCTTGGTAGTATTGGAGCTTGATCAATGTATAATATATATTACATATGTTTGGATCACAGATGAATCAAAAACATGGAAAATTTCAAACAAAATTTTTAAACCGGAATTCCGGTTCCGGTATGGTTTTTTCCCTTTGCCGGAACCGTAACCGGAACACGATTTTCGCCGGAACCGGAATTCCGGTTACTCCCTGATTTATATATGAACACGATACATTCTTGAACAATTCGCATTTCAATAGTCATAATTGTTACTTCAAGGAGTAGTGAACAGGCTATTTTGAATTACTTCAATATGTTGATATTCCAAAATTCTAATCCATATTCTAACAAATTCAGTATTTCCTTTGTAATTGGTCTTCCAACCAACGACTCAAATTGTTAGCGAAATGCTCATTAATTACTGGTTCCCAATTCTCATTCACATTACTTTTCGTACAGTCCCATGCGTTAGGTGACTGCAATTCCGAAGAAAACGACGGCACTCTTACTTTGCGTAGCATGTGGGGCTTATTTTGTTGAAATTCGGCGTATAGTGGAGTTACCGAATAAAAAAAACGGGTTTTCGCTTTGCCTAATTTTTTCAATGCGTCTTACGCGGAAATGACTATTATGAGTGCCATTAGGCTATAATGAGCGTTTTTAATCATTTTACAACTTATCTTGGTGAACTATCAACGGACTTATCTCAAAAAGCGGAGAAAACGCTGTTTTTTTTATTCGGTAACTTTTACCGAAAAAAATTCACTGTTATCGAAATAAAAAACACTGCCAAAGCAGTTCAGACAATGAAAGTGGAACGTTTGAAACTAACAATAGTTTTGTAATAAGAATAATTTCAAGAGTCATTATAAAATTGTGCCTGAAAATTTACTAGTCATAAGAAAGCGTCCGCAGTCTTCGCGCCTTGGGGCTCCCATGTGTCGTCTTTTTCAATCCGAACCAGATGTCGTTTGTAGTTATTCCAAAGGAGCTGGATGTCGTCCAGTCTCGGAAATTGAAACCGCTCTTCATCGGCGCTTCGAGACCAGGCCTGTGCTTTCTTGCCACCAACTGAGTGATATTGTCTGGGGCCATCGTACACTTGACGGATGGGAACTTTTTCTACGTCCCTTTGCTTTGGCCACCTGAAGATACGGGACAGCGGGATTTGTCGCAGGAATACCAACTCTACAGCATTGTTCGGCATGTCATCACCGTTCGAAAAAACATTGGTCAGTTTGCCAATATAGACTCGTTCCTCGAAAAAGACCGCGTAGAATTTTTGATCGCCAGATTCGAGATGCACCAAATGTTTGTGGATGCTAGACAGGTGATTGGTGATCGAGGCATATGACATGGTTACTCGAGCGTATCCGCCGCCTTCAGAATCACTACCATCTTCGGAACTTGCCCAACTACCCGACGACTCGGAATCAGACAACTCTGCTTCTTTGCCAAGCCTTTTCTTAAGAACTACCTGCCTTGAAGAGCAAGGTTGGTCTTCCTTCACCTTCTGCCGCTGTCGTCGTCGCTCTTCCCGTTGTTGTGCCAGCTTTAATGAAGGGCTGGAGGTGAGACGCTCGCCGGAGGAAGGTAGTTTTTTCTTCTTTTTTGCCGGATCTGATACTCGAACCAGCCACTCTTCTTCATTTTGTTGTTCTTCTGGAGTAAGCATCAGTCGTCGTCGCGAAGTCGGTTCGCAGAGGCTGGCAGGTGTTGATGCATCTCCTTTCCCCCACACGGCAACCCACTGCAAAGACCATACAGGCACCAAACCAGGCACCGGTTTAGGGTATGAAGGCATCGGTCGCATTGTGGGTTTCGGCGGGATCTCCACTGAGACAGGAGGGTGTGCGGGCGAAGAAAGGTCAGTATCGGTGCTTGGTCATGGCGTTTTGCGCGGACTTGGTTTGTTGGTCAGTTCTTCGTAGATAGCATCGGTCAGGACTGGTTTACCACGTCGAGCGTATTCCTCCCAGGCTTTCATCAGGTCGGGTTTGAATCTGCAACTATCGTATTTTGCTGGGTCGCATGGGTAAATGCCGGTGCCGCGGAAGGCAATCTGGATATGTTCGGGCTTGAGCTCCCTGAATAAGCGATCGATGAACGTACAGAATTCACGCCGATTGATGGCCCTAGCGCGGTCGGTTGCGGCTAAATCCTCTGACAGATAACGTGACCAGCGCCGCTTCATCCAGTGAAACGGCCCACAATCGAGTGGCTGCAGAACATCAGTGACGTGAGGCGGAAATTTTAGAAGTGTTACGTTCTGGGATCTAGCATGAATTATTAACTGGAGCGAAACGTGGGACGCGCGTCCATCCAGTAAAAGCAGTCAACTCGGCGAGGGACTCGTTCGCAGAAGGGAACAAAAAAATCGTAAAAAATCTCAGCAGTCATCCAGCCATGATCAGAAACTTCGACCTGAAACCCCTCCACACAGCCGTCAGAGATGACCCTTTGCGGCGTATTTTTCAGGCGAAAAATAACCAGAGGCGGGTATGGATTGCCGTTGACGGAAACGCATGCTAGCACGGACGTGTTCGTCCGTCCTTCGCCTATTCGAGGCTGATGAATCTGTTGTCCAACTCCGCCGACTACCAATTCCGGCGACGGATCGTAGTTGAAACTTGTTTCATCCAAATTGTAGATGTGGTCACGAATATCGGCACCTGACGGAATCTCTTCTATCAAGACTTGAAGGTCTTCTTGTAGCATGTCGTAAAACGGCAAAATAACAAACGGGTTCGAAGTTGCTTCACGTCGGCTGACGGAGAGACCCTGTGGTTTTTTCGTGGATAACTTGTTTCGGGACATAAATTCGAATATCCACTTCATACTAGGACCTTTTTCACCGAAACCCCCTATTTCGTACGTTTCGCAATATTGTTGAACGACTGACGGTAGCTCTTGCGGCCTGTACGCTTTTCCGGCACGAACCATTACCCGAATTAGCATGGCGATATCCAACTCTTGAACCTCCGTTAAAATGGCTTTTCGTCCTTGAGTTGTTGTTTCTGCAGCTTTGCCCTGAGATACAATGTATATAAGTGTGACACATAGGAGAGCGACCCCACCTCCGCTGAGTCTCATGACCGCATGCAGTTTTAAGCATGGAGGGATTTTGTGCCCACTTTTTTCTGCTAGTTTGAACGTTTCTATGCACATCAGAACAAAAAATTCAACAATTATTGATTTTTCACAATTTTCCGTCAGGTGGACATAGACCGCGAAATAGCCATATATGACGCTTGCTATGTTTTTTATTTAGCATCGTGTATATTGCCAATTAGGTTAGTGATGTGCCCTGATGCATTACGTTCTCTACATGTTATACCTTATATATATACATTCATGTAACCTTCCATACTTCCATGTAAATTCTATCCTTCTAACCTTCCATGTAACTGCTATTAGAATCCAAGTTAACTGAAAATCCAACTTAAAATGAATCACTTTTAGAAATGGAAATTCTGCATAAGTCGCATATATATAAGTCACTATAGTCACAAAATTGAACTGACCTGTAATTCAAGCACTTTTTTGTAGATAGTGTTGACGCTGATACGTGACGTTTCGTATTTTTTCGCTACTTCTCTGTACGAAATGGCGCCATTTGCATCCATGTAATCTTGTGCGGCTTGAAGCACAGTGGCTTTCATCCAGTGTTTTGCTTTTGGGTCGTATTTAAATATTTACCTTTACCTGGCATTTTGTAGTGTTTTATATTCATATATTTCGTTATATATTACTTAACTATTACGCTTTTAAATTTCACTGTTAGAACGTAAATTCTATTTCATTGCTAGAACGTAGATTATACGATTTAATATATTTTACTTTCTGAAAATAAGTAAACTGAGTGGAAAAATAATTAGGAAAGAACTGGAGGGCTAAATTTGTTCTTATTATATTTAAATACGTGTAAAAATAAAATTTGGAATCTGTTTTTTATTTAGGTAACTTGACTTGAAAAAGTCGAAAATCATTACCGAATAAAAAAACAATGTATATTTCAAATCACAAGGATGCTACAAAAAAAGGTTATTACAACAGTTTTGAGAGCTCAATTTTACCCCAAGATGCTTAGTATTGGTATTACTTCATGCCTGCATATCGTGCAATGATTTCCGCAAGAAGTCTAGTTCAACTCATTTTTTACCAGAATAAGGGTCGTTTTAGATTGACATTGTTTTTTTCTGAGAAATCACGCTAGATCGGCATATTACTGTTATTATAGGAAGTAAATATCCAAATTTTTACATTGAGCGTTAAAATTCCCGCCTGGTTCAGCCTGGCTGTCCGTATCTAGGTGTTTTTTATTTAAGCAAAAAATGGCTGTTTTTTATTTCGGTAAGCCCACTATAGGCCTCCTGAAATTCAGTCGACCAAGCCGACATATCCGATACGAAATTCCAATGCGGTGGGGGTGGCGTTACAATAGCAGTAGCAGAGTCTGCTAACAGATAATCAAAGGTACACAGATAATGTCTTAGTCGCCGTACAACATGGCGAGGAGAGTCTAACAGGTGCTTTTCCCAGGTTTTCTTCCGCAAGGCAGATAAATATCCACCTACTATAACAATAGCTTGAGTTTGTGGGGTTGCTAAACAAACAGCCATTCGGATAAGAAATTCCATAGTTGCTTTTGGCCAACTATGAACGAAGTAATCTGGTCTTTCGTTAAGCATTAACAATGAGGCGGCGGTAGCATCGCCGAGGATTATTGTTGTGGGCCATGAGACGATTCCGCTCTTATGGAAGGTACGAATCTCTTGCAATAATCGTCCCATCACATTGTGAGACATTCTTGGGCGACGGCCCGTTTTAAAATCATGAGGTCCAACGCCTATGCCCCACAGAAGCTGGGCTTCTCCTGTGGATAACAGGCTATGTTTCAAGGTGGGCAGGTCGAACTTAGGCAACAATACAGTTCGCATTAGATGGGGCAGGACGGGGCGAAGAAGTTGGGCATTTACCTCGTCCAAAAATTGTTGTTTATTTCTTCGGGCAATGAATTTGACATCTCGAGCTCCCAATCGAAGATCTTTGATATTTTGGCGGGCTTGATCCTCGTTAAAAAGATAGGTAACGAGTAATTGATATCCTTGTTCTGTGGAATTATATTCGATAGGATAATGTTGAATTGTTTGATCGAGGGCGGCCATGTTCGACAACATAGGCCAACGAGTACCTTTGGAAAGAAAGATTTCGATCGGCTTCGAATAGTCGATGAAATAATACGGCACGGAAACGGAATTTTCATGCGATTTGTTGACATCAGCGTATCGCTTCGGTCCTTTGAGATAATTCATCTAGAATTTAAATACTTCGTCATTACTGACTGTTCTTCAGGGCGATTTTAGGTCGGAGCTCGAGGTTTGTAACGGGGTTGGTGTTATTTCTGTGCAGTTAGGACGGCTATTATCGTCCTCGACGGGGCGGTGTTTGAACGGTTTGAAGTCCAAAGTCTTCAGGGCGTGACGGTCTACGTCCCCATGGATAATTCGGAATTCTTTCTGGGTGGTGTCACATAATATGTTCGGCACCAGGTTGATCCATAAAATCTAGATAGGGTGAATACATTGCTCGGCTACTTGCTTGTCTACCGGAAGGATCGACTCGGGTCGGTTGTCGGACAGGTAACGTTTGCCTTCGACCGGCACGGTCTTCATTGGGTTGCTGGGCCGTCCTACGGAAGGCTTCAGCGGTCGGAATTGTATCGGGTGGTTGCCAACGGCGTTCATGGGCTTGTCTATGCGGCATTTCACGGCGGTTGGTTGGTATATCCTGTCGTTGGACAGGTTCACTTCTCCTAGTTACGGTTACTGGGTATTTCTGACTGACATTAGTTTTCTGCGACATAATCGGTTTATATAAACTATATGCTTTAGTTCCCATTTTAGGTATCATCGACGATCCAGCTCTGGTCCAAGTAACATTAGTTGCGGTTTGCGTATGCCTAGGTGCGGCAGTACTTGCGATTACTTGCTTAACATTATTAATGGTGTGCGGTTTTGCGTGTATTCCACGCTGCGATGCAGGTTCTTGCCTGCGCGTATGGCTGCGTTGGGGCGAAGCGGTAGGGGTAGGCTCATCATCACTGAGTACACGTGCTATTCCTTGTCTAATTCTGTTTAACTCGGTTTCTGATTCTTCTGATGCACTTTCAATTACTATTGTTTGCTTTGGAGGTCGACCTCGGCGGGTCTTAGTAATTGTCTCATCTAGAAGTGGTTGTACTTGTTCATATAATGAGTGAGCTGTTCCTGGCATTGGTGTTGTGCTTCCTGCAAAGTGTTCTAATAATTCAGTAGCAGCTTGAAAACTACTCTCAGTTCCTTCTAACGTTCTGCACCTTCGTACCTCTTCCTCAGCTAAGAAGTCTCTTATGACTTCTTCAGCTATCTTTCTTCTAGTATGTCTTCCCATAAATGCTGTTTCTGGTATGTGAGAGTCTCTTGTGTGTACTGTGTCTGATTGTCTGGATGGTTTGGGAGGTGGTTCAGCTTGGGTGTTTCGAGATCGAAGATGGTAGGGTCCAACATGATCATCTCTAAATGGTGGGGAGAATGGTGTAGGTCTCACGGGAGATAAGTCATCCGGTGAGAGCAATCGACTAAATGAGCGGGGTTGAGTTACAGGTACGCCAGGTTCAGAATCCATTGAAGCGTTACTGGAGTAGTTCTGGTATAAGGAATCATCAGGGGATGGTGCACGATATCGGGGGATAGGTTCGCCTTCTGGTATTCCAGCGAAAGGTTGGGTTGTATAGGTTCTTCACGGAACTTATATTGGGGTAGCACTGATACAGGTGCATCCTGTTCAGGAGTGGTAACAAATGCGGTATTTCCTCGCATTGTAGTAGTGGCCATAGGCAGTGGCTCACTCGGTTCAGGTGAATCCATAATCTGTTCGGGGTGTAAGCCAGCAGGATAATCGGGTTTCGGTGCCCAAGTGGCAGCTAATTCTAAATCGCAGCGGTTATACGGGCTAGTGAATACGGGGGCGTCCGGTGAGGGAATTGTTCGTCCTCAGCGGGTAACAAATATGGAGACTTCCGGTGAGGGTATCGTTCCTCCTCAGCGGGTAACGAACACGGAGTCTTCCGGTGAGGGTATTGTTCCTCCTCAGCGGGTAACGAATACGGAGTCTTCCGGTGAGGGTATTGTTCCTCCTCAGCGGGTAACGAATACGGAGTCTTCCGGTGAGGGTATTGTTCCTCCTCAGCGGGTAAATTAACTTGGGGCGTAAGGATCGGGTTTCCAAACTTATCGAATCCTTCGAAATTAGGTGATAACAATTCATCAGTTCGGCGGTATTCTTTCCGCGTTATAGGTACTGTATGTTCGCCATATTCAGGCAGAGGACCAGTATAATTATCTGGCAAATAAGGTAATTGAGATGCGTTTTGAGTAATAAGTTCCTGAGAAATCCCGGGCCAATCATATTGAGGCGTCCGGTTAGGATCAACTATAGGTAATCGGTTAGGTACATTAGTATCCATGGCGGCTAAGTGAATATCAGCTTGTGCTTGGGTTAAATTTGCTGCGGGCTCAACGTCATCAGCAGGTTCGGTTCCATCCGCTTGTTCGCGGGAATATTCAGGAGCAAATGATTGTCGCATTTCAGCGATTGATTCAGGGTCCGCGGCTTGGACTTCGCGGATAAACAGACGGTCGGCGTTGATCGTTTCCGTAGGATATTCCAATTGGGTCTGTAAGTGTTCATAAGGTACGTCCTGTAAAGGATCTTCCATACCTGGAAAAGTACGAAGTGGGCGATAACAGGGTTTAGTGCGATTAAAATGCACAAGATGCCTTTTCGCTTGACTTTGCGCTGTAAGGCGGATTTGGAGACGTGGCGGTATGACCTTTAATATTTGATACGGTCCACACCATCTTTGTTCAAGTTTACGCGATAAACCAGGGGTTGTGTGGTATCGATACACCCACACTTCATCTCCAACTTTATATGGAGGAATTTTGGTTTTCCGGTTATAGTACTACTTACGGTATTCGCGGGCGGCTTGCATTGAACGGTATGCGTTTTCTCTAATAGTGGCAAGCCATCTTTGTACATTGGTACGATAAGCTTCAGCTCCGGGGTATTTTTCCCAGTCATCTGGCGAGGATATATCTCCTGGTACTCTGGGGTAATATCCGTACATCAACAGAAACGGAGGATATCGGGTACGTAGTTGTATGCACTTACGAGTTATAAGACATTATACAATAAGGTAACAGTTCATCCCAGGTTGTATGATCATCAGACGGTAGGGATTCTCGTAACAAGAAAAGTAAGCTGCGATTAAATCTTTCTATTTCGCCATTGGCTTTTGGATTATAACAAAGCGTTTCACGCTTGAAGGTACGTAGTTCAGCACATAAGGCTTGCATGAGGTCGGAAATGAAACATCGACCTTGATCGGATACTAATTCAGCAGGTGCGCCATGTCGGCATACAACTTCTTTGATAAATACTTGGGCTACAGTGCGAGCTGTTTGGTTAGTGATGGCGACGGCAATAACAAACTTGGTAAATTGATCAATAAAAGCAAGTACGTACTTATTTCCAGTACGGGATTCGACTCGAATATCAAGGATGTCAACGTACTTCCGATGCATAGGGGCGCTGGCTTGAGGTAGGTCGCCTAGGGCAGCTCGGACATTCTGAGGTAAGTTACGAGACTTTTGGCAGGTTACGCATCTCTTTACATAATCTTCAACATGTTTACTCATGTTCTCGCAATAGTAAAATTGCTTCAGTTTGCTCATAAATCTATCACGGCCTGGATGGCCTCCAAATAGGGTATCGTGCTCATGCTTCAAAATATGGGGAATAAGTCGACGAGGAACACAAAGTTTCGGGCGATGATCATTTGGCAAGATTGGGTGCAGATATAAGATTTGTGTTGTAGGGCAGATACGATAATGGTGTGATTCTAATTTTAGTGTGACAGCATTTTTAGGTTCTTCAGGAAGAGTTCCTTTCTGTAAGTATGTTCGAGTAGGACCAAACTTGTTGTCTAGTTGTTGTAATCGAGGTATAATCGTTACCAAGTTCTTATCTGGTTCTTGGCTAAAGTGTGGTATGTATAAACCTTCTCCAGTGTCTTTCACTTGTTCGGGCCTTAATAGAACCATAGGGCTTTCACAAGCATATCCTACTTTAATTAATGCATCGAAAGTTTCTTTCTCAGGTATTGCTTGGGGTTGGTTTGCGGGAGGAGGGGGATCCTCCTGAGGTGGATCGGGTGCACTTGAAGGACCAGGGTTTTGTTCACTAGGGCCTGGTTCCGGGCTTCCTATAACTCCTGAGCCTACGATGACATATTCTTGGGGATTACTAACTATTTCGGGTTCACCGTAAGTATCTAATATTCTCCTGTGTAATCCTTCTGTCAGTTTAGGCACTTCTGCATTAGGCATCATTTGTTGTAATTTCTTAAGTGTCCGTTTGACGAACTTATCGTTCGCGGCTCTCTGTTCGGGTGTTTCATCCTGTCTTTTGCGTTTTGCACCATTCTTACGTGACAATATTGCCACTCTTTTACGGTATTCCTCTCTTCATCCGGTTCTTCCTCATTATCTGAAGACAATGGAGGTTCCACATCGTGTTGTGGGTCTCTCGAGAGAGCATCAGCGTTTGCATTGGCCTTTCCAGGCCGGTAGGTAATGTCGAAACCACCAAATTCCATTAATAGTTCGTTTCTACTGGGCCAAACGCGAGTTTCGCGGAGGCCGGTCGAAAAGAGCCTTAAGCGGCTTACGATCAGTTTCTACGTGGAATTCATGTCCTAACAGGTAATGTTTAAAATGCTGCGCGGCCCAACGTATAGCCAAAGCTTCGACTTCAATAGCGGGATATCTACGTTGATAGTCTACTAAGGATTTGCTAGCATAAGCGATGGGTTGTACCCTTCGTCGGTTTTCTGGGATAAGACAGCTCCTAAGGCATAACCAGAGGTATCTGTCTGTAAAACAAACGGTTTAGTAAAGTCAGGCTAAATTAACAGAGGTTCATCAACTAGGGCTTTTCTTAATTTGTTAAAAGCCTCTTCACACTGAGGTGTCCATTTGAATTCGGAGTCTTTTCGGCGAAGACCATTCAAGGGTTCGCAAATATCTGAATACTGGGGTATAAATTTGTGGTAATATCCAACGAGACCTAGGAACCTTTGGAGTTGTTTCAGGGTCTCAGGGCGTTTATAATTATCTATAGCAATGGTCTTTTCAGGGTCAGGTCTTACTCCTTCTGAGCTTATAATATGACCTAGGTATTTGAGTTGTTTCTGTCCAAATTGAAATTTTGATGGCTTTAACTTAAGATTAGCTTTTCGAAATCGGTCCAATACAGTGACAGTCCTTTGAGTACTATTGACATGCATCTTTGAAATGCCCCAGGGGAAGAGTTTAAACCAAAGGGGAGAACGTTATATTCGTATTGTCCGTGAACGGTAACGAAAGAAGTCTTCTCTTTCGATTCGGGATCTAGTTCAAGTCGCCAAAATCCTTTATTCAAATCTAAACTGGACATAAATTTAGTGTCTCGGAGACATCCTAAAATATCATCTATTCGGGGTAGAGGGTATACATCTCGTTCGGCAACTAGGTTCAACCTACGAAAGTCGACACACAGGCGTAATGTTCCGTCACTCTTGGTTACATATACTATGGGCGATCCCCATGGGGAATCGGAGGGCGTTATTAATCCGGCTTCAACCATATTGTTTAGTTCTTCTCGAAGGGGTTCTCTCAAAGAGTGGGCAAGGCGATTCGGAACTTGTTTAATCGGTCTGGCATTTCCAGTATTAATTTTATGCTGATGTATGCCACATCGGCCTAGATCAAATGGATGTGTACTAAAGACATCCGAATTTTCCGAAATTACGGTTTTGAGTTGTTTTAATTGGTACGGAGTCACAGAAGTATTGGAGAAATTAATCTCGCCAAGTATTTGGATCGAACATTGGGTGTCGATCGCTTTCTTTTGTTCATTGATAACTTGTACGACATTATCGGTTGTCAATCCTAATCTATTACATTGCTTAACCTTTTTGGGCGGTCCTAAATTCAGTAGGAGATTATTCTGATCATACAAGAGTTCAACGGCAGAATCATCGAGGATTTCGATATGTCCTATTGTCTGTCCTGCATGAATTGCTGTAGGGAGATTTCCAAAATTCATTACGGCTACAGGGATTAATCGCTGTCCGGTTAGAACCAGAGCGTGAGCGATTGCTAAATCTAAGATTAGTGGGTCTGGTACGAATAATGCTTGACCTATTGGAGGTTGTGCAATTTCCGGTATTGCATTAATAAATAGTTCAGTGTTAGGGGGAACTTGAACGTATTGTCGACTGACGACATTGATTACGGGTGGATGATAATCTGCTTGGTCGGCAAAAGGCACAGAGCACTTCTCCGAACCATTGGATAGATCTAGACAACGGTCTTTAAAATTTATGGCAAGTTGTGGTAAGAAAGCCATAAAATCAGTTCCTAAAATACATTCGTACGGGGTGTCATTGGTGACTTGAAATTCACAGGGAACCGTAAGGGTTCCTATGGTAATAGGTACTTTCACTATTCCACTTATAGAAAGTTCTTGTTGCGTGGCAGAAACTATTCTCGTATTGGTAGATTCGCGGGGTACTAGTCCTAGTCGGGCGGCAGTAGCCTGGGAAAGAATGGAGACGTCTGCTCCAGTGTCAATGAGAGTATTTACGGGTGTTCCTTGTATAGTAGTGTTAATAATCAACGGGGTGTTATTGGCTTCGAGAGCATTGACTCGTTTGGTTACGACACCAGTACGGGATCTACTACGTAGTCGACGGATGGGGTTAGCGAACAACTCTCCATCGTCGATAAATACCATACCTTCATCAGAAGGGGCGCTTGGAGTAGGGCGCTTCCTTGTATAACGACGCGGGGTTCTACTGGTTCTACGAGTTCTATCGGGAGATGGTAAAGAGGCTGTACTTTCTGCGTTCTGTAGCGGTGTCATAACATGTGCTTCGTCGGTGTAAGAAGTGGTAGATGCTTCGGGTGAAGTCATCATCCATTGGGTGGGCGGTGTTAGTTCAATCGGGTGGTTATCCACTCGGCTTCTACTAGGGAGCCATCTGGGTAAGCACTGGGGACATCGAAAAGGTAATTTACACTTATATAGGCCATATCCTAGTACAATGATGCCTACCACTATAGTGATTATTGCGTATGGGGAGAGTCCAGTGTACTCGAGGGCAGGAAGGGCTATAACTTTGTGTAACTGGTCCTTTGCTATTTGGGCTACTTGTAAATTGATTGCTTTAGCGTTTTCTAAAGAACTCCAAGTGAGGGGCTTTAGCTTGGTATTAGACAACTGGTCCATGGAAATATTAGCGCCAACTCGAACCATTAATTCCTCAGGCTGTAACATGCTCGTTAGCATAAGTGATCCTACAATCAACTGCGTGTAATTGCCATGCGGCATCCAAACGACTCCATGGTCGGGTACTATTCTACTTTGTCCTTGTGTAATATGTGCGAAATGTCGTTTGTCTGTTATCACGAGTTTCTCCTTGCATGGTAGTGTAGACATCAGTACCATTGTCAAGTGGTCCGATTAAAGAAAGGTTTTGGCATTTTGATTTGGTGTACTCAGAGACGAGATCACCCGAAATGATCCAATCAAGGCAATGTATGCGTTGATCAATTACTAGCGCATGCGGTTCGCAAAATGCAATGCCTGGACGGCATTTACAAGCGGCTAGATTCAATACTTCAAAGCGCGATGAAGATACGCGTGCTGCGTATTCTGGTAGCGGTAGTTTTACATGCGTTCTAGTAGCGGGTACATTCCAGCCAGTGTTATATATACGAAAATACGGTCTCACATCATTCGTGGTGGGTAAGGGTAACTGCAAAATAAATCCGAATCGAAAAGTATTCTGGTCCACATTAACTGGTAAAACTCGTCCAAATTGGTATGCTAAATTAGGTTCGCGGGCTAAAATCGACTGGGAAATTCTTGGATCCATTCCAAATAAACGTCTTAACATTAGGGCATCTACTACGGTCGGCGTTAATTCTCCGCTCAACATGGATTGCATTATAGCTTGGACGGACGATCGAATGTTAGCTCGAACTGTATGGGTTAGCAACATCTGGTTCACTTGCATTACTGCTCTATGTTGTGAGCATCTAACCTGTTCTACCATATCTACTACTTCCTGCATACTATGGTGTAAAAATGCATATAACTCTTCGTTTGCTTGGGTCAACTTCTTAATTTCCTTCGTATTACGTAGGGTAGCTTCCAAAGTATCTCTCATATATGTTCTTATAGCGTGCATTTGGTTTCCCATATTATGTATGTGAATGCCATTGGAGATGGACATTCCCATTCCTAAAAATCCTGACACTGCTCCAGCGCAGCGGTAATAAGCGTAACGAAACGCTTGCTTCTCTTAGGGTCATTATGACAAAAATGTAGGTTGTTATCACAGAATGAGCGCATAAGGTTTGAATAATAACTAATATCTAGAACTCCGTTATAAGTCCCACTTAATTCTGTTCCTAATTCTCGCATGGTTTTGTACAACTGCGGGTCAGTGGTGCAATTGCTCCAGTAGCAACAATCGGATGAACACGAGCCGTCCGCGTTGTATAACAAACAAGGGGTAACTTCGTCCGAGGGGGCTCTCATATCTGGCCTCCAATGTCTTAACGTTAGCTGTAAAACTACGGGTAAATAGGTGAGTTGATCTGACGTGATCATTAGTCCTTGGGGTTCAACTACAACTCCTACTTGAGAGTTCACTACTACTCCTAGGCGAGATATTTTCTCGCTCATTGGTGTCGAAACTGCATGAGTGGTTGAAATCAATGCCAACCATAAAACTAAGAGAACTCCACAAATGCCATTGACCAAGGTACTAGTCCTATATCCACCTAATGGTTGAGACGCGACTGGCGTCTGTTGAAGTTCCTCGGGGACCGGTTTTAATTCCACTTCCTCTTGACAGGGAAGACTTATCTCTTCGTTAATCTGATTATTATCCGTTTCAGGGTCGGTGTCCGTTTCATCTAGATATTCCTCTATCGCATCAGCTATCTGGTGATCGAGGTCTTCTACTGAGGTACTTCGTACTGGAGCTTCACATGTTAACGAGGCTACGTGGTGTCTTAGTAGTTGTAACTGGGCCTTCATCAGTTTCTGGCGGTCTTGTCTATGAGATTCGTTCTCGAATGTTATATGTTCAGTTATATGCTGTACCAGCTTATCCACTGGAATACCATTGGTACCTTGGTTTCGAAAAATAGTATCCAAGAGGTAAGGGGCTTGTTTGATTAGCTCGTGGAATTCCAGATTGCTATTACGATAGCTTACTCTTGCTGACTGTGTTCCTAGTCCTATGAAGTATGACCAACGAGGCCAAACGGTTTCATCTAAATCGATAAATGCACAACTGGTAAATAAGGTTCCTGTGTAACTCCATCTTCCATAATATCCATCAAAATAATATTCACTGTCGGGGAGAATCAGGGACTTAGAGAGGTCGAGGTGGTTTTCTCCACACTTCAGACAAGCGGGTCGGTAACTTAGCTCAGCCTTATAGGTTTCCTTTATGACTTGGCGGAGCGTGTGGCCATTCACGCATTTACCCACCAACTCTAGAAGAAGTTCCAAGGAGACTAGAGCTACGATACTTAAGTAAATTCCTGTGGTTCTGTGTTCGATTGGTGAAACTACGCCTAATAAATGAGCTAAAACGGTTGCATCCCTCTTGGGTTCTGGCTGGCTACATGCATTCGAACGTATCTCAAACAATCGAGCTAAATTATTCAGTTGTTCTATTACGATAAGGGTACGTCGGTAGAAGAGAATCCTCGGTTGCGGTAAGCAATGCCATTCGAGGCCTAAACATTTGTCGGGTACTATAAACTCTGCATTTTCAATTCGTCCTTCATTTCGGTCTCCTGGATTAGGTTGAAATGGAGTAAATTCTATACGTGGATAACGGTACTTAATCGTTTTCATTTTCTCACTGGGAATGGTGAACATGTAGTCCGGTCCTAGCAGTTGGTTACGTTCTTCGTTTGTCATCACTCTCAAAGTTCCAAACTCAATAGGTACATTATTATCAAAGTCCACTCGGAATAATTTATGCAAGCGTTCGTCCAGTTCACGTAATCGTCTCGTTCTTTCCTCATTCACATATTCCAACAAAGTCTCTTGTGTCCAATTAAAGTCCATATTATTATTATTATCATCATCATTCACAACCTCGGGTTCCTCTGACAAAAACGTGTCAGGCGTTGTGTTAAACTCTACGGAAGATATTCGACTAGAGGGCTCTATTTCGGAGCTACAATGCAAGTTCAGCAGACTCGGGTCGACTTCCGACTCCACATACCTTGCTTTTTCATTATTGGATTCACCTAAGTTGCCCAGAGGCATACTTGGCACTCTTTCGATAGGATCCTCCCCTTGTACTACATCATCTTCACTACGCTCCATAATTTCAGCAATTTCTTGATCGCATTCTTTTTCCTCACTAATATCTTCGCTAACTAGCGATTCTTCACTCTGACTTAAATTCGGATTCATATTATTTTCCAATACTGGCTCAGCCTCACTGGCTTGACTACTTTCCTTACTTGGTCGTTGGCATTCCCATTTACCTGTCGAGTCCCACTCATGTGGCGGCGGCGTATCTTGCCTACGGTAACAGGCTCTATAGGGATCTTGCCAATATAACCATACTTCTTGCTCGTCCTCATTCTCACTATCTGGTTCGGCATTACTATTATTATCATCTTCTGTATTTGGAATTTCACAATCTGTCCCGATCTGGGCATCAACCTCATTAACTTTCTCATTCTCAATAACCTCACTTAACTCAACTACATTATTTTCCTTACTAACCTCACTTATTTAAACTACTTCATTAAAATCAACTACATTAAGTCTATTAACATCTTCGACACTTTCACTATTTTCAGCTACATTACATTCAACACTGTCTTCAACAGTTCCATTATCATCAACTACATTACTTAAATTATTAACTTCCTTCTACAACTTTAGTATCAGGGCACTGCGATCGATCGGCTCCTGAAGACCCAATGCTACAGGCCCGTGTCTGAACAGACCCCAGGCAGGTCGATATATAACTCTGTTTACTCCCAATGATCATGCTTGTTTCCTCGGTGAGGCAGTACGCAACTTGCTCTCTACCTCCACATGGACACGGGGGATCAACCGCAGTTTCCTTAACTAATTTTCCCGAACTCAACGGGTTTAAATCAGCAACATCCACAGAATCACCAACATCAGCAGTGGTTTCAACAACATTCACAGCAACAACATTTG
Organism: Trileptium ribeirensis; assembly: GCA_030248225.1. Taxonomy (NCBI): domain Eukaryota; kingdom Metazoa; phylum Nematoda; class Enoplea; order Enoplida; family Thoracostomopsidae; genus Trileptium; species Trileptium ribeirensis. Next base: position 460 of record JASANE010016078.1, on the reverse strand, counting down.
AATCAACAACCTCAACAACATCCACTGCATTATCACCAACAACATTTGAATCAACAACAGCAACAACATTCACACAACAGTTCGCTTTAACTTTATCAACAGGACCGTCGTTTCGCGCTCCAACGACGGGAGATGCAGACTCACCGAGGGTGGAAGAGTCAAATTCTATCACCTCATCTACTTCGACGGTGGACGCAATTGGAACCTCACAGTGTTTCGATCGGTCAAGTTCTATCACCCAATCTACTTCACTCCCATGTCTGGATGGACCCCAGGCAATATTTTCAGCCCCAACGATTACATCCGCTTCTTCGGTCCGAACGGTCGCGAATCGCTCAGTACCTCCACATGGACATGGGCGACGAGGGCAGCCCCGGTCAGCATCAAGGAAGGACCCAATGACTGGAGAACCCCTTTTCAGTGAGGGTGGGAAATTCACCTCCTGCCCCATAATAATATC